>VZRS01000247.1:1202624-1229314 GCA_013398055.1 Ifrita kowaldi | reverse complement strand
TTTTTTTTTTTTTTTTTTGTAATAGGTTTTTAAAATAGTTCTTTTAAAAGTTACCTTTCTTCCTCTTCTGTGTCAGTAAAAAGAAGAAAAGTAAAGAATACAGAAAAGAACTGTGTTGTCATTGAATCTATGATGCATGCAGGATCCATATATACAGACTTTATAAAACTGTTACACAAATTGGCTGCAGTTCTCTGGAAAACAGCCTATCTTGTGTGGAAAATATTCAATGTAAAGAAAATTGAAGTTAACAATTTGCAAACATTCTTTTAATTTTGTTATCTTGTAGATTTTGTAATGGCATTCATAGAAAATACTTACCTTTGTATAGTTAAGACATGCTCAATATAAATTTCTGCAAGTGAAGTTTTACGTCAAGATTCATGGCAGATAAAACTCAGAACTGTAAGCTTATGCTCAGGTTTAAGTCAGGAAAGTCACAGTCTTTTTTTTCTTGTGGGAATTTTTTCCAACCCTCTAGAATGTCTCTTTAGAGCAGTGACAGCACGTTTGTTCTATTGATTTTATTCTCTCCTGACACAGATTAGCAATAGCATCTTCTGAAGAAAGCTCATGTGTACACACTATTTTGAGTATCAATATGAATGTAAGCATTTATGTAATGATTTATTAGTTACTTTCGGACTTGCATGTGCATGTGTTTACACGGATGATTTAATCTATACTAACTACTTTTGTTGATATATATGGATGTGGTAGTTTCGCAATATATTTGGTTATGTGTGAAGAGGAAGGATGAAAAGTCGGCTGTGTCACATTTCAGAATCAAACTCCAAAGGATAATTAAGTAGGCTGATCAAGCTCCTTTTATCTCTAAGAGTTTTTAAAAATAAAAAATGGAGGCTTTACATACACAGTTATAGTATTAAAAATTGTTATTTATATATTATAAATCTATCCCTGACCACTCCAAAATACTATATTAAACTTTAAAATGAGTAAAAATGTCACCATGAAGTAATATTTATTTTTTTTAGAAGAGTGCAGGTTTAGTCAGACCATTTAGATGAATTATTGTGCTTCAGCAGATTGCGGTAATTTACATTACAAGGCACTGACTCCTTTTCTAATACAACATTGTACTGTAGCACAGATAATTCATATAAAGTTGCCCTGAACTTTATTCTTAGTTGTGATTGAATTCCTGATTCTGTTAATGACAATAAGAGTTTTCACATGATTTGCAGAGACATAAGAGTTTTATTTGGGGATTTGGCCCATTGCTTGTTTATCCATTATGTATTAATATGATCTGAAAATTCTGTTGGAGAGAGACATATGGCTCAAATAGTTTTCAAGTTTGTTTACAGAAACTGGTAAATGTTAATATCTTCTGTCCATGTCACATTTTCAACTTTAACTGTAAAAAGGGAACTTAGCTAGTCACACAGAATTGAGGGTTTTTTCATATTTACCTGACACTTTTACATGAAAAGAGAAACACAGAAATTGATTAGGAAATCCTTTAAAGTTCCTCCAAAAATAGGGTAAAATACTAATGAATGGATAATTTAAGTACAGATCTTTAGTCTGTTAAAAAAGTGCTTAACTTGCCAAAGCAGTTGGAAGCAGGTGTCTTTGATGGCATTTAATGGAAAAACTTACCTTCCTATTTAATTCTTACTTATTTTATTTTTGTATCCTAGGTTAGACAGTTAGGGTCAAGTGAAACAATTTTTTATAACAGAAATTGAGTTAATTGAACTACAAACTTTTAACCATGTGAAGCACCTGTTCAAGCCTTAAATGCTCTAACTGAAACATTTATGTGACGTCATAGTAGAAGCAGTACATCAAATGCTAGATTTCTCCTGGAGAAACATAAATTGGATTGGTATGGGTATGCAATATTTTCTTTTTAATAAATTCTCTTTTTTTTGCTAATAATTCATCAAAGTTAAAATAGACATAATTTGCCCTGTTTGTTTCAATGAAATTCCACACAGGTTTGAATCTACTGGAGACATTTCTGTATTTTTGACAGTTTGTCACTGCTTTTCAAAAGTCTTCAAAATAGGTTAATAATATCCTACAAAGGTATGAGTGAAAGAAGTGAATTAATTTATTTTAAAAGCCATGAACTGTGGAAATTCATCTGGAAAAGACAACCACCTGCACATTTTATGGAAGGAGGCTAAAGCTATATACAAAAAGGCAATCAGAAACTCTTCAGTGAAATAAGTACTACAGAGAATTCTTCAAGCCATTAAGACAACAGTAATTTAACACAATTCAGAGTGGAAAGACCCTACTGGTCAAATTATTGTCTATCTAAAGTTATTTTAAATTGTATCCTGTATGTACTGCAGCCTTCTTAAAGATCCAGAGTCCTAACACATTGGGAAAGTGCACATAGCAACAGATGCAGAAATAGCTACACTTAACAAATTAGAAAAGCATATCATCAAAAAATGAAAGAAAAGAGGAAAAAAAGTCAGACCTCTGCTTCTACCTTATTTTACGCTTCAAAAGGCCACAACTTCACCTTCTGTTAGGTATCTTTTTATAAGTGCTGTATCTGTGCTGTAGGACAATTGATTTCTCTTTTCGCTAACCAGAATTGTTGAAGCCATTTCACTGAACTGCAGAAAGGCTTTCTTTCCACAGAATATGTTGAATGTCCATGAAAATAAACAGGTTGGCATGTGATGAAGAACAATTTATCTGATGATCTAGGTTAGATTAAAACCTGAATATCATTACCCTGCCATGTAGATAGGTAGACGGATAAACATAGATGGAAAAAATAGGTAGATGGATAGAACAGTAAGTCTTCTTAATTAACGGTAAGTCTTCTTAATCGCAGTGAACATTGCATAAAGCAGAGTTCCATCCTGAAGTTTAGGATGTGCTCATTCAAATTATTGCGTGATCAGGGAATAATCACACAAAAGGCTTTAATATTTTCTCAGCTTTTAGTGTGAAAGTATTTACTGTTGACTGGAAAAAGGAGATATGTTAAATGATGAAAGGACGATAGTAAAACAAACCTAATTATTAAGTTCTAATTTTTTTTTTTTAATCCTTAAAATTAAATTATATTTAATGGTAAAAATTGCATCCACCCTTCACTATGAAAAAGTTACATCACTTTCTTTTGCTTTCAACTAGATAGCTCCACTACGTGTTTTTCAGTTAAAAAGGAAAGGTCATGTCTCACAACAGTTCAACAATTTTTGTCTCAGTGAACAACAGCTAAAAAAGAAAGAATTAGATGCATAAGATCTCCTTTTTGTAGTTCACTCCTTGTGCACTCATTTTATTTAACATGGCTTATACCACGTCTCTGGTTCTTCATGACTTCTCGGGCTTCCTCTGCCTTGTGGGCTTAAACAAATTTTTTGTCACACTATGCTCTGTATACGTAGTATTTTTTTTTTCAATTTCTCAATATTTTGCAGAAAATTTCCACTTTGTACAATTTCCTCTTCCATTCCTACTTTTCTGACTGCAAAATATGTGTGCACATAGAAAAAGTTTCTTCCCAGCAGGCATTCTTTGTGAAGGTGGAACTGGGGCATCCTGAATGGAAATACAAGGGAAGTTTTCTAGGTTGATTTGTCTCTGCCAAGGAGAAAAACTGAAAGTGAGTATGTTTTTATTTTAATCTTTTTCTTATGTGGCATTCTCCAATTCAAATATATTGGAGTTTTTAGGATGGATATGGCCTTGCAAGATCTGGTAGATTTATCATTATATTTTTATAGAAGGAGGATAAAGCTGTTTACAAAAGGTAATCAGAAATTCTGCAGTTAAATAAGCACTACAGAGAATTCTTCTCTGTAAACCATTAACACAAAAGTAATTTAACACAGTTCATGACAGAAAGACCCTAGTGAGGAAACTGCTGTCTATCAAAAGTAATTTTAATCTGTAGCCGGTATGTACTGTAACCTTCTGAAAGATCTGGAGGCATAACGCATTGGGAGTTCAGTGGATTTTCTAGTTTTTCCATGACTGAGGATTCAGGGATGCTCCTTCATGGCATGGTATGTTATTTGAGGCTTTATTGTACCCAAGGGATATAAAAATTTGTTACTAAAACTCCCAGAGAAATGTTCACTTGAGGCAGTTTAAGGAGGCAGAAGGGATGGTAAAATGTCTTCAGCACAAACTACTTAACCTACAAGTCTCCTCAGTGCCCTAATTTCTGGTTATTTTTTTCTCTGGAAAAATTGAATTTTCTCTTTTTCATTACATTTACATCTCTACTGTAATGCCAGGGTAGAACAGGTTTTTTCTCCCAAAGTTAGAGAAATGGTTACCGTAAAAGATTCACAGAAAGGAAACACAAACATTAAATTAATGCCCCGTTCTTTATCTGAGAGTTGGATGTAGGTCAGGTGATATTTCTCTAGGCTGCTGATAGATAAGAATTCTGTCCTTTTTCTGGACATATAGATGAAGATATGAAAAGTGATGCTTTTAAATATCTTAGTTACATGGCAACCAGTTTGTACATGGAAGTTCCAAGTACTTTTTCTTAGTGGCTATGTTGCTGGTGTTCTCAGCAGTTGGGGTTGTACAAGAGAACTGAAGGGTCCTGAGGAGGTCACCTTGGCCACCGCTCTCTTTCCAGGAAAAGTTGCCATGTAGTTTCACTCTGGAAAATGTTGTGTTTAGTCTCTGTGACAGCAACAAACGATGGCCAGGTCTTCATGTGCAGTCTCTCACACATACATACCCTGGCCCTTTCTGCCGCCTCTGATGGGCAGTGTGGTTCATCCTGAGATGAGAACACCATGTGGGGATTGCACAAAGTACTCTCTTGCCATGGTCTTGCAGTTCATTACCTTCTTGTCTTTAAAGAAGTCCTGCTGTACCACCAAAACTTTAGAAGTTTCTTGCATGCCCGCAAAAAGGGGTTCATTTAGATACTTTTTAAAGGTTAGTTATCTATTTCAGACCTGCAAATGCAAGGACTCTTTAATCAGGGACAGGAATCTTTAGTAGTCCTTTTTTTTATCATTTGAGAAAGACTTTTTTTTTTTTTCATTTAAATGAGCGAAATCTCATCTTTATCTAAGTAATTTTTCCTCTTGACTGTTGAAAAAAATCAAAGCTAATATATTCTAAGTGTTCTCCAGGTATGATTGAATTTTCTATTATCTTCTAAAGGTGAAGAATCAAGTGTCCATGAAGTATAATATATTTGATATAACATTATTTCTATTTGAATTGATACTTAACATTAGGAAGACCTTTCCCTTGTGTAGTAAAAACCAGTGTTTGATTACGATTGCCATCCTACTGTGAATAATCACTTCATCCACTCATAAATGCAATTAGAATATTCATATTTTATTAGATATTTGATAAGTAGCACTGGCCTAATTTCATATTCCTTAGGACAAAATCTTATAAATCAGACAAAAAGAGTAAATTAAGCAAGTTGTAAGCAAAATAGTTTAGTACAAATGTCAAAGTTCAAACATTAGATAGTATAGCCATAAGCCACAATCTAGATACTATTTTTCATCAATTTTTACAGTATCCTTAGCAAAAAATTACCCCAAAGAAACTTATTTTTTCTGAGGAGTGGGTATAAATATAAATAAACCAAAAGACTAAATACTTAGTACCTTTTTTGTTACCTTTGTGTAATTTATTGTTTAGTGTGCCAGAGCTCGCAGTCTTCTGAGTCTTGGATTATGATTTCTTAGAGCAGAGCTCCAGCAGCACACAGCAACCAGGAATCAACCAGCCCAACCTTGGCTCCTCCCAGGGCTAGATTTATAGGGCTTGTGCCCGCCCTGCAGCTACAGCTGTTTGTAGGAGGTTAATGAGCACTTTAGGTTGAGGTGGCCTGAACTCTATTTGAATAACAATGGAGGTCAGGTGTTGAGTCCAGTCCTGAGTGAGAGCTTGGCTAGTGCACACCACCACGGTTTAAATACATATTACTACAGTTTAGGAACAAAAATAAAATATGGAGGCAATATATAGACAACAAATGGCCACCTTGACAAATAAATACCAGTTCAAATATGACTATACTGTAGATTTCTCCAAAATGCAGTTAATTTGTGTAAAATTTAACATTTATTACTCAAGTGAAGGACTTATTTCAAAGGATATTTTTTAGGGAAGGAAAAGATGTGTTTTTTCTGGGTTTGGGTTTTTTTTGGTTGGATTGTTTCTTAAATTCTGATTAAGTCACCAATGTTTTTCACAAACATATCAGCTGCAGTTAAGCTTTTTCAGGTAAAGTATTACTAAAGCCATGACATTGCTGCCGTTTAAAACCAATCATACAGAGAAACAGGAATAACCAGGAGCACACAGCTATGCTACCTATGATATGGCAAACCTACCTTTGAATCCACAGTTTACCTAACTCAGAGCCATGACTTGAACATGAGTCTACATACCAAGTCTATTATTTCTGATACTTCAAAATATTTTGAGACTACCTAATTTTTTCACTAAAGATACTTTTTTTTCAAATTGCAAAAGTTCTGTCTGTGTGGAAAACCATTTTCTGTTCAAGTCTACTTTTAAATGATTGATCTAAAAGCCATCACACTTCTGAGCTATAAAACTTACAAAACAGCTGATATCCACCTCTTCTGACAATGTTGTGTATCAGAGACCTCTTCTACTAATCTTCAATGCTGCTCTGGGTGGATAATTTTTTTTTTGAACACAGAGTCCACCATCATCTTTAAACAACTTCCATTTTTCTGTTTAAGGATGCCAACTGAGATAACGCTTCACATAACATTTCATATGCAAAGCATTTCTCATAAGACTGTTGCTTCTCTAAGAAGAAAGCAATCTCTCCACTAGTTCCTGCAAAATTACTGTTGTCTGGGGAAAGACGTGTTAGATGGAATTTCGTAAGACCTAAAATTAAACTTCAGAAGCTTGATATCATTCTCCATTTCCCTTTTTGGCCATAGCTATTCCAGAGAAGTTGAGAACATTTTGTCCTCATCTTTTTCTTTAGGTAAGGAAAAAGAAATAATTTTCCAAAGGATTACAAGGATATATGTTTTGTGGTTTAACCCCAGCCAGCAACAAAGTACCAATCAGCCACTTGCTCCCTTCCCACCCCCTCCCAGGTGGAGGAGGAGAATCAGAAAAATGGTAAAACTCTTGGGTTGGGATAAGAACAGTTTAATAATTGAAACAAACAATGACAATAACACTAATGATGATAACAACAACAGTAATAATAATAATAAAAATAGTAATGGAAATGAATGAGAGAGGAACAAAACCCAAGAAGAACTAGTGATGCCCAACAGAGTTGTTTACTATGTGCTGACCGATGCTCAGCCTGTCCCCAAGCTGCTATTGGCAAACTTACAGAGTATACCTTTGAGTCCTTCATCCAAGACGTTTGTGAAGATGTTGAAAGACCACTGGACCTAGAATGACTTATATATAGAACCTTCATTCACTAAAATGAAAAATACAGAAAATTAATGTCCGATTAAATTTCTGTGACCTAATCCAGATGCTACATAGTGCTTTATACCACTACTTATCATCTGAAAGCTAGAAAAAATAAACAAATTCTATTTTTAAGCATTTCTGTTAAGCTAGTTCTCTATAAATATCCCCTAAATTTACTAATGTTAAATAGTTTAGTGTATAACTATACTTTAGTAAAACATTTGATGCTGCTTCCAACATCATTCTCCTGGAGAAACTGTTTTACCCTAGTGTAGACAGATGCACTCTTCAGTAGGTAAAAAATAGGCTGGACGGCTGGGCCCAGAGTGATGGTGACTGGATATACATCCAGCTCGTGGCCAGTCAGCAGTGGTGTTCCCCGGGACTCAGTATCAGGGCCCGTCTTGTTTAATATCTTTATCGACAACCTGAAGAGGGGATCAAGTGCACTCTCAGTAAATTTGCGGACAACAGCAAGTTGGGCGGTAGTGTTGATCTGCTTGGGGGTAGGAGCACTCTGCAGAGGGATCTGAACAGGCTGGATTGATGGGCCAAGGCTTGTTGGTAGAATCACCATCCCAGCAAGTGTTCAAAAAACATATGGATGTGGAACTTGGTGGCAAGACTTAGTCGTGAACATGGTAGTGCTAGGTTAAAGGTTTGTGTCAATGCTCTTAGAGGTTTCTTTCCAGCCCTAAAGATTGACAGTGCTACTTATCTGAGAATTCCTTTCTGGAATGCCTGAGTGAGGCATGGCATTATACTGTGTGTGAGCAACTTTAGGCTCCAATTGTTTCTGCAGTTATAGGTTATCAATTTCTGATGAATAAGTTTATTTTATAGATACAGGCTAGTCCTGAACTAAATTTATCAGTTATAGGTAACATATACTAAATTTTCTACCATTTCTGCCTTTTGCATCTTTGACCTTCTGCCAAAATTTTCTCTCCCTTTTCTATATACAATCTTTCTGCTTTCTACCATACAACTCTCTACTTGGTTTTATGACATTTGTGGAATCATAGGATACCATATTCTTCAGCTGTGTTCCACATATACATTTATAATGATGTTATGAGTGATATATATAGATTTGAACACCTCCAAAGGGTGATTTAATCCATCTAAATTAACACTTCACCTGTCAGTAAGTTAAACATGCCCAGATTTTTTTCTGGCACTCAGGCCAACAGCCCATATCTGTTCTATTAAACTGTCTTCACCTCAGAAACAATTTGGCAACATACAACTGAATATGGAAAATGATCCTGGCACATATCAGCTCCTGAGTTGTGCCCAGAAATTGTCAGGCAGTGTGTTACTTGTTCCAATCCAAAACCATGCTAGTGTTTGTTCCACTTTCATCTGAAATATACACGACTAAATTACATTTCCCTATGATGTTCCCCTCTTCTGTCAATGTGCTAACAGAGCAGATATAAGCCGGAAAGAACAGTGTTTGTGTGCTTGCCTGGGAGGTGGCAATGACCAGAGTCCAGTTACTGGAATGGATAGCATGTATAACAATCTGTAAAAGCTTGTTCAGTGGCACGTAGCTGGAGGGCAAAATAGTAGAAAGGATATTTCTCTTCAAATAAAAGGATTATCATCTATTTGAGATATTATGTTGGTTATCTGATTATATTATCTATCCCACAGTACCAGTATTATATCACACTGTGGTGGGTTCACCTTGGCTGGATGCCAGGGTTCCACTAATGTCTCTCTCTCACTCCTCTCCTCAGCTGTACAGCAGAAGAAAAATATAACAAAAGGCTCAAGGTTTGAGGTAAAGACAGGGAGACATCACTCACCAGTTACCATCATGGGCAAAATGGAGTTGACTTGTGGAAACAATTTTAAATTCTTACCAATTAAATCAGGGTTGGATAATGAGAAAAAAAGCAACGTATTAAAAATATCTTCCCCTCATCCCTCCTTTCTCCCCAGGCTTACCTTCACTATTTACTTCCTCTACTTCATCCCCTCCAGTGATGCAGAGTGATGAGGAATGAGGGTTGTGAACAGTTCTTAGCACATCTCTACTGCTCCTTCCTCCACATGTGGAGGTCTCCTCACTCCTTTTCCTGCTTCATTGTGGGGTCCCTCACACATTAGAGTGTCATCCATTAACTTCTCCAATGTGAGTCCTTCCTGTTGGCCACACTTCTTCATGAACTGTCCCAGCATGGGTACCTTCTGTGGTTGCAGCCCTACAGGAACAGAATGCTTGAGTGAGAGTCCCCCACAGGGTCACAAGTCCTGTCAGAAAACCTGATCCAGTGTGGGCTCCTCTTTCCATGGGGCTACGTATTCTGTCAGGAGCCAGTTCCAGTGCAGGCTTCCCACAGGGTCACAGCCTCCATCAGGTAAATAGTCTCCCCAGCCTAGGGTCTACCATGGGCTGCAGGTGGATCTCTGCTCCGCCATGGACCCCCATGGGCTACAGGGGGACAACTTTCCTCACCATGACCTTCACCGTGGCCTGCAGGGGGATCTCTGCTGGAGCACCTCCTCCCCCTTCTTCTTCACTGACCTTGATGCCTGCAAGGCTGTTTCTCACATGTATTTTCTCATATACTGACTCTCTCTGACTGCGATTGTATAGATTTTTCCATGCCCTTAAATACTTTATCCCAGAGGTGCTACCACCCGTGCTGGTGGGTTTGGTCTTGTCCAGTGGCAGGTCCGTCTTGGGGCCAGCTCTGTCGGACATGTTCCATAGCCCCTCTCTACCTGAGCCACAGAAACCCAATACAACCATGCAGTATTAACCCACAGGATCCCAGATTTTGAGAAGTCTCTTCTGAAATCACCAACTAAAAGAAAAGGTGAGTAATTCCTCCCTGTCTCTGAGAAACAGTGTTGTTCTTAATGCACAGTAGAGAGTGGCAAATATCAGCCTATGATAGCTCATGTTTTGAGTGGCAGCAGAAACAGATATGGGGTTATTCACACTATCTGCTTTGGGTACTTTAAACATGTAACTGAGACGTGATTGGGACTTGGAAATTAGTTCTTAATTCACTATGTAGGTAGTAGAGTGAAAAAGAATTAGCAGCAGAGGTGTCAATGTATTAGAACTGGATGATTAAAATTAGATAGTATGAGCCTTATAACTTCTAATAAAAGTCAGTAGAAGTCACTAACTTCTAAACTCAGTGTGAAAGAAAAAAGATTTTCTACCAACTTTTAAATACGTGAGTCATGTTCTATTAGCCACATTTCACTACAAAGATTCTTACCTTGTGTAAAACAGTTTTGATAGTGACCACTTATGCAAAAGGGGTGAGTGAAAGAGATGTGAATGAGAAGAAGTATTAATTCAGACTGAAAGTACTGATGTCTATTGTATGGGTATATTGTATGGAGAGCCAGAAAATATTTTGGGGTGAAGGTAATGCAGGTGATTTTTCATTTAGTAATGCTGGCTAAAGCCCTACAGCTTTTGGACATTAGCTTTTGCTGAAGAAAGAGGAAATTTGGGGAACTACCTCAGTAGGAAACACCATCTAAGAAAAATATAGTATTAAACTATAATTAAACATATTTTATTGTATTGAAATATACAGGCTTTCTGGGTGCTTTTCTTCCCTGGAACAGAACTGTGGGATAAGAAATGGCAACACTTTCCCTCTCATTATAGGTTTGTCGCTCAAACATTTCAGGAAGATATTAACTTTATCCTGGCAAAGACTACAATAAAGTATGATTACGTCCCTTCCCAGCACTGGCAGGCAACCAACATGTTTTCACTTTTTCATTGGTTTAAATATATGTTTCAGAATTAGTCCTGTAACTCAGAAATAAATTGGTGAATGTTCTCAGAGTAACCCAAAAGACGAAGCTATCCTTCATACCATAAAAACTCATGATCAATGGAAGAGATTTCTAGGAGGGATAAAAAGCTGCTGAATCATCTGGGATTTATGAAGAAGTGAAACAATAAGCATTTTAAGTTACATTTTCAGGTATCAAGAATTGTCTGTACAAAGCGTAATTTCCACAGATGTTATTTTCTTTATTAAAGTTTTTTTTTCTATTTTTCTATGCATATTCGACCTCCATTGAAAATGAGAAAATTAAAACCTTTGATTATATTCTAGGTTTAAATAATTTCTCAAACATACTTCTTACTGAAGCATTACTGAAATATTGCTACTAAAAAATATTACTTCATATTAAGCCTATCCATGTTGTGGTGATCTTATGGGAAAGACTTTCCAAAATGTCAAATGACCTTTTAACAAGACTGGACAATATTTTTTGATACAATCGTATTGGTATTACTGCAGTATAGGACAGAAATTCTAGGGAAGCTCACACAGCCTATAATTGGCAAAGCTGTTAAGGCAGAAATGAGGATAAAAAACAGGCTGTGAATGAGACAACCAAAACTCTCATGAGAGCGTCTGCCAAAGACAGGCTTTTATACATGAAAAAGAAAAATGACCAATCCACTGGTTTAAGCAGTATGCAGGGAATTACCAAGCTACTTTTCAAACAAAAAAGGAGGAAACTTGAAGAAAAATCAGAGTTCAGGGATAGTGTAAATGAAGTAGCAGCAGACAAACCTGTGTTGACAACGCTGGGAATGACCCAGCAGTGCCCCAACCCTCCCCATGCAGGACAGAGGGGCAGTTTGAGCAGGGGCAGTTTGAGCACCTGTTCTCTGGTGAGTGGGGTGGCACTGCAGAGTGCAGCACTCAGGGTGATACTGCAGGAATCACACCTCGAGTGTGCAAGTACGGGTGATTTCTCAGCAATACAGCCATCATTAAGGCAATGATACCAGCAGAGGTGCACTTAAAAACAGAGCATCCCTTATCTCCCACAGGAAGGGTGTACACAGAGACGTTATAAATTCATTTTAGCTAACTGAATTCTTTTAACTGTATTCTTTTGTCTGAGTAAGTTTGGTACAAGATGGTAAAGTTGCTGAAGCCTTAGGCAGGAAGCTCCCAGCTCCCGCTAGGGTATCTTGAGCTGTTGTATAAAAGGAGGTCCTGAAGGTAATGTAAATGGGGAGATAAGGAAGCCGTGCTTGTGATCAGAAGCTCAACCTGTCCAGATAAGAAACAGATAATGATCTGACAGGAGACAGAGAAACAATTCACTAAGGAACAAGGAAGACCACGGACCAAAACTCACCACTGGATCAAGAATCACATGTAAGGGTGCATGAAGAGCCTGTGAGGATGAGTAGTGCAGACTTTAAGGTTATAAAGTTCCAGGAATTTCTTTGTTCTCGGTCCCTCTCTGGATGTACCCAGTTAAAGCTGTTCCTATTGCTGGACTGCTCAATTATTAATTATTTTTTAATGGAATCAGGTGTCTGAGAGTCCGCTTTGGGAAGCCTGGGGCAAAGAGATTTCTTTAACAGAGGGGAACCCATCTTCTTTTAGTGATTGAAAGTACATTGCCAAAAAAAGAGCAAAACAAAAGTGCTTCCATTTCCACATATCTGTTGACACATTTTTTATGGTTTTGTTCCCGCGATGAATGAAGAAAAAATGCCATTAATGTTTTAATTTTAGTATTCATAAGAATTGTTATTATTATTATTATTATTCACAGAACAGTAAAATAATTTGGGTTGGAAAGGACCATAAATATCTCCTTGCCATAGGCAGGTACACCTTCAACTAGGCCAGGTTTTTCAAAACCCCACCCAATCTGTCCTTGGACACTTCAGAGAAGTCCAGATAGATGTCTGTAGTTCTTCCTTGCCCACTGATACAGTCACTCCATCATAGAAGGCCACTAGATGATTCAGGAGCAAATTGCCCTTTGTGAAGCCGTGTCACCTGTCCTTAACCACCTGTTTGTCTTCCATATGTTTTGACATATCTTCCAGCAAGATCTGTACCATGCTCTTGCTGGGTATAGAGGTGAGGTTGACTAGTCAATAGTTCCCAGGGGCCTCCTTTTTACCCTTTCTGACATTGGGTGCAATGTACCCTCTTCTTCCAGATACTTTGCCTTACTGTCACAACTTTTCAAATATGATAGACAGTGAATTAGCAACTTCATCAACTGATTCCCTCAGGACCCTGGGGTGCATCTCATCAGGTCCCATGGACTTGTATGTGTTCAGAGTCCTCAGGTGGTCTCCAACATGATCTTCACTTATGGTGAGAGAGACTTCGTTCCCACTGTCCTTGCCTTGAGGTTCAGATACTTTAGATGTATGGGGAAAGAAACTAACATTGCAAGTTTAGGCAAAAAATTGTTGAATGCCCCAGCCTTCTCCATGTTGGTTGTCAGTGGTTGCCCTGTCTTATTTACTGGGGGAAGTATATTTTCTTTAATTTTCCATTTCTGACTAATGTTTCTTAAGAAGACCTTATTATTCTTTACATCCCTTGCCAAATTACACTTTAGCTTTCCTAATCTCATCACTACATATCTGGGAAATGCCCCATGTTCTTCCCAGAACACACATCCTTGTGCATTTTGTTCTTACATCTTAGTTTGACCGAGAGATTCTTATTCAGCCATGTTGGTCTCCTTGCTGTCCTTGTCCAATTTCTTACATGTGGGAATTTAGAGCTCTTTCACTCCAAGAATAATGTTCTTAAAGACCTGCCAGCTCTGTTCAGCTCATATTATGGTGAACAGATGAAACAAGATATACTGTTAAAATAACACGACCATAAGATGACAGGATTGTTCTATTTTCTTTCAAGGTTAACATTTGTTACATACAAATCCTATTCTTTGTTCAGAAATCCATAGATTTTTTTTTTTAATTTTTTTTTTTTTTTTTAAGCAGAGAGGTACATAAGGATTAAGCCTTTGGTTTGCCTTCAAATCCAGTAATAATACCAATAAATCCCCTTGCATTGCTTTGGAAATCTAGCTCCTAACCTTATGTCATTAAAAACTGAGCTGTGAAATATCTAGCATCTGTATTCAGTCAAATACTCATATTTTACAGGTTTATGGTATTACAAGATATATATCCCAAATCCTCAAATTACTCTAAGCTTGTCATTTCCCCTCTCAAAGTACAAAGGAGTGAATTTGAAGGATACGGAAGTGCAAGATTTTTCTTCATTTACCAAACAAGCCTGATCTTATGACATCTGTCACTCCAAAACATGAAGTACGCTACTGAAGTATGCTCTCAGAAGCAAGTAAGCAAGCAACCTAGCAAGCAAAATAAATTTTATACAAAAGACTCTTGATATAAACTAGCTGATGCTAGTGATGAAAAAAGTGTACTTGCAGAGTTTTGGTAGGCATGGCCTATTAACTAAGGAATGTTTGATGAAGTTGCTAAGATTTCAAGTGTCTGATTATGAAGAAAATACATTTAATTTTATTTTTCTGAAGTTTTATTTAATAGCAATACCTACTAATGTTCTGTGCTTTAAAACTATTACTTTTTTATTGCATTCTATTATCTGGAAATAATAAATATTTTTTTACTGTAAGATAAAAATCTACACATATACATTTGAAATTGGGCTATGTATGCTTCATGTGGATTTGCCATTTTACCTCATAAACCAGGTGCCAGCATCAGTAACAGCTCTTTCCTAATTTAGGCGGAATATCATAATGCTAAAATATATTACTCCCAAATACATTTTAGCACAGATGGACTTTGTCTCCTAAAATATTCTGTTATCTTAATTTGAGAGACTTCTTGAAATATAGACAATGCTGAATTAAAATGAGCTGAGTGCATTCTGCATGTGACACCTCTACAGACACAGGAATAACTAATTATTTGTGTGAGAGAATTAATCATGCTTGACTGAAACAACCAGTAGCAATAAATTTTATTTCCAAATTAATCTATTAAATGAGGCTAATATTACCTACCTTAGTAACAAAGCAAAATATTTGGTATGCTTGGCTTAGGGTTTATCACTAGTGAACCTAGTCTAAAATAATTTCTACAATTGAAAACCCGAAGAATAATTGTAGAAAATCTTGACACGTGATCCTACTAAAACATTGAAAATATGAAAGCTATGATGGCAATTAATCACACTATTTACACAGGAGAATTTGATTTTCCAGATTATATTTCTACATAATGTGCTTCTATATTTTATCAATGTAAATGAAAAATGAACATGGTAACATTTGTAATTACTATATTGTGTATTAATCAAATAAAAGTGTTTTGTCACAAGATTTCATTTGCACTGCTACAGTTTGGGATTTAAGTGTGTTCATCTGTTGAAGGAAACATATTACTAACTGAACCCTCCCATTTTTATCTTTATCTATCGTTATTGTTCTTTCACTGTACTTAAATACTTTCCACATACTACCTAAATTCCCAGTTTGTCTCTCTGGATTGCAGTAGCAGTGGATTGCTAGCACTACATATATATACATATGTGTGTGTGTATATATATATATCTCAATGTTTGTGTAAATTCTGCAGGTCTGACTGAAGCTGATGGACTGCAGGACCTGTATGTGTGCTACCACACACATCAGCCCATGGATTAATAAATAACAGTGCGTTTATTGGTAGCACATTACACTTGAACGCCACTGACATAAGAGTGAGCAACAGAAGTGGTCTGATCATGTTCTTGCTTCCTGCTCAGATCTCACTGCCCCCTGAGGCACATACACAAGCATGGGTCCCATCAGAGTCCCATCAGAGTCCAGCTGCAACCTCTGGTCTGTCCCTCCAGTACTCAGCCCTCAGACTCCTGCTCTCTGGGCTGTGCAGCTCTGGCTTCCCAGATAACTCAGACATCTCTGTATTCAGGACAATTCCTCCTTGTACATCTATGCCAGCTAACAGGTGGCATCATTTCATGCTTATGGTGTAGCAAGGAGACAGTCGCTCATTTATCAATGCTAGAGAGAGTCCAAATTCAAATACAGGAGGAACAATTTGTTCTCAGAAAACTTCCTCAAATGACTCCCAATTCTACTTGCTCTGTATGTGGCCATGGCCATAAATATAGCCAGGCCTATCAGCTGCTAGAGGGATCTCACTGTAGAAACACGTATCTCAGTAGAAATCCTCTTGGCCACCCCATTTACTCTTCAAACCTGGTTATGATATACTCTTCCATCAACATTGCTCCAGGTGGTGAAATTTCAGCATATTGTCTGAGCTGGTCAGCTGCAGCCTGGCTTGCATGCAAATTTACTGGAGGATCTAGGGCTGTAGAGTCCTTATTTATGGCAGTACACAATTTCATCATGCTTCAGTCTTTCAAAATCTTCTCTCACTTACAGAGCATATTTTCATTTAACAGCTATGCATCGTGCTGCCTTTAACAATATTATCTTCACCTGTCATACCCTTTCCCGTCCCCTTTCTGTTTCACTTGCTGCCTGTTGTAATGATCTGTCTCACTGGCAGAATGGGTAGCAGAAGAGGTTAAATGCAGACTGTGCACTTGAGCTCCTTCTTTTGCTTGCACTGAAAATATGATGGGAAAAATCGCATTAAGGTTGACTGCACAAATAATCCATGTCCATTTATTGCATACTTGAAATCATGCTACTTTTCCTATTTTGTGCCTTGATTTTGAGTGGGCTTGTCAAAAAAGAGGTTTTTGGTGCAGGCAGTTTTCTTTCCCCTAACTGTTCTGTACTTCAGTCAATAACAGAACTCTGCTTGAGGGTTAGAGGATTCTAAATCCTCCCAAGAATGAGAAAGATCACTTCTGAGTACACATTGTTAGTAAAAGCATGCTTTGCTCTCCTCCTGGAGCAGCTGAAGTATATTAAAACCAGCTACCTAAACAAAAGGACAGTTAAATCTTAGCTGTGCCACTGAGGATTAGCATTTCCAGCGGAGATGTGTCTTCAAAATTACTGTATACAAAAATTTCACTTCAGGGGCTTTGTACAGACTTGATGCCTTCCAGAGATCACTCTTTCCATCACAAACAGTAGAGATCATACTACTTTAGATACAGCAAGGTTCCATAGGAATAAATTATGATCAAAGACTTTTTTTTTTTTCTCGCTTTTAGAGTTCCTTTCTGTGGCAAGTAAGGAGTAAAAGCGAACCGAACATTTGGTTTGCCTGAGGCAAGCTTATGAACATAGCTCCACTCTTTTGCAGCTTATATTGTCTTCTGCTTGGATTTGATAACTCTTCAAAATAAGCCTAGGTTCACTTCTCTAGTGCAACTGTCAGCTTCTGTAGTGATCCTCTCTGAACCGATTCTTTTCAATAAAACGATGTAGCACAATCACACAAGACTGAGTGTTCTTGGAAGAAGAAACAAAAGTAGTTGATTCAAAGATAGAAAAAATGTACTTTGCATTCAGTGTTTTAGCCTTTAGCCTCTAATAATTTCTAAGCTGGGAGAAAAAAATCATAATTTCCCATATTAATTATATCATCTTGAAGTCTAAAATATTTCTATTTGGTACAGACTGGAATAAAAGATTTTCAATTTGGTTTCTTTGTACCAAATTAATGCTAAACATTCTAAATGTATAGTAAATCCTCAGCCTTGTATGCAATACAAGGGTGCAACCTGGCTATATTTTCAAGTTGAATTTCTATGCAAGTTGAGCTAGGAATGAAGTTTTAATTAACTGAGGCTGCTGAAGGACTAGAACACTGATAACAAGGGTTAGTTTTTTTGCTTAGTTTTGTGGCAGTATCTTGCAAGGTGAAGAGTCATGAAAAGTTCTCTTTTATAAAAGAAAACATAAAGGGAAAAATAGCTGAGAAAAAAAAAGAGTGAAGGAACATGCTATGCAAGGTTTCCTTTGCATTATTAAAATGCTGTATATGTGTATATACACAGAGATATAGATGTACTTATAGTGCAAGCTCTGTTCTTATATAACTATGTTTCAGTACAGAAGTGTTTACTTTAGGATATAAATAGAAATACTAGAATAAAAAATTAGTTCATAACATAGAATATTAGAAACTGAAGAGAACTTTTTGTGACATTTTTTCTATCTCAAAAGCTACAGAAATCCACTTGAATTACTGATTATGGTTTATGACAGTGCTATAAGGAGAAGTCCAAAGTCCTGCATGTGTGGAGGAACAACCAGTATATGTGGGGGGCCACCCACCTGGAAAGCAGCTTGGTAGAAAAAGCCCTGGAGGTCCTGGTGGACATAAAGTCAGACATAAACTAGCGAATTGCTTTTGCTGCAAAGAAGGTTAATAGTGTCCTGGGTTGAATTGAATGAAATATTGCCAGCAGGAGAAGGGAAGTGATCCTTGCCCTCTACCCTGCCCGGGTGAAGTCTCACCTGAACAGCTGTGTCCATGTCTGGGCTCTCCAGTAGAAGAGAGGCATGGATATATTGTAAAGAATGCAACAAAGGGGACACTGGAGCACTTCTATCAGGAAAGGATAAGAGAGATGAAGTGCTTGACCTGGAGAAGAGGAGGCTCAGGGTAATCTCATCAATGTATATAGAAACCTGAAGGGAGGGTGGAAAGAGGATGGAGCCAAGCTCTTTTCAGTGGTGTCCAGTGGCAGGACAAGAATCAACGGATACCAGCTGAAACATGGGAGGTACTGTCTAAACATCAGGAAACACTGTTTTTCTCTAAGGGTGACCAAGCATGAGTTGCCTGGGGATGTTATGTAGTCTCCCTCTTCCAAGGTATTCAAAAGCCACCTGGACACAGTCCTGGGCAACTGGGTCTAGGTGGACCTGCTTGAAGGTGGATGGACCAGATGACCAGAGCTCCCTTCCAACCTCAGCTGTTCTGTGATTTTGTGGTTCTATGACATCTTTCCTCTATCACGTCTTCCTTTTTGATTTTATTCTACTTTATTGATGTATAAGTTAACATTGGGAGTAATCAGTATAGCACTTCTGAGATTGTACTTTATATGTTAAGTATGTACTAAGCAGAAGTTGTAAGTTCTAAGAGTTCATGGTTTTAAAGACATGAAATCAGAAGAATGCTAGGACATTTATTTTAAATGATAGGGTTTTCCATTAAAGTATACCAGGAAAGAGTAGAGTTTATCCCTATAAGATATTTACATATATGATTGAAAATGGAGGTTGTTCCTATATTTTGAAAATGTCCTTTATGACCCCGACTCTCTATTTTAGCAACTGTTTATTTAGTTTTGAAATTGCAACTGTTTCAGATAATCTTCTGTCACTGAACATAGATCTTCAGTTATGACAACAGTTTTGGACACCCAGTATAATGGATCTTAACTCCATATGAAGGAGATTTTAAAATTTATTTGATTTAAAAGATTGGTATCTCAAGGCCTACTGAAAATGCACATTAATAGTAGTTTCTCATTTAAGATCTGGTCCCTAATATCTATCAAGCTACAAAGGACTAGATTTCAAAACTTTGACATTTATTAATTAAACAATTTTTGACCTAAGGTAGCATTTTGCTGTGATGAATGCTTTCCCATTGGAGAGAATTTTTTCAGCATGAAAGCAATCACTTAGAACAATAAACCTCTCAAATAGTATTTAGAGTTGAGGAAGAATTAAACACAATGTTCCTGAGGTAAGAAAAAGACCATGACTAATGATAGCAGTTGCTTGTGCACCTCATCAGTAGGCTTAGGACCTTATGACTCTCATTGTTGCACTCAAAAAAAGCCAGTATGCCAAGAAACATGACGGTAATAATTTTTGGTGCAAGACAGTGGTTAACATTATTGTTATTGTCCTAGGACTGAAAAGGCTATTCTTGTGTAGCTTGGATTCTGCAGAGCAGCATTCTCATTCTTACTTGTTAGGGGATACTGCACTTTTTGGCTGCCTAAACTGTGCCTGCTTAACATCCTTTGTCTCTATGCTGTTAGTACCACAACCTCGTTTAACATGTATCAACAAAATCTTCATATGACAGGCTCTTTGACTTGGTATCTTCACCATTCCTTTTGTAGCCACTATTTCTGATAATTACTGTAGGAGCCAATAATGATTTCTCAGCAGCTTTTGCCTTACTGGTGTGGGTGGTTTATCAGTTTCACTACAGGTCACTTGCAACATGTAAACTGAATATATGTTTCAGCATATATACTGAAAGAATGTGATTCAACTGGTGAATTAAAAATAATATTACAGGGTATACAGGATATACAGGATAGGATGTTATAGTCTGTTTTAGCTTAAAGTGCTAGGAAGAAAAGACAGTAGCTTGGAAAGATATTACCTTTTGAAATACGATATTTAAATCAATATAATCTAAAGCAATTCAGTGAAATGTACATCATTATATTTAGTGAAAATATTTGACAGATTTTTTTATATATATATAAAGTATATAGTAATATATATAGTAAGCTGAAGTGATATAAGAAATAAGAGACTAGTCTTCTGAGACTTGGATTGCAATGTATCTTGTTAAGATTGTTAAACTACTACTTTTATGTATAAATTTTGATGAGGAGATGAAGAAGAAATTCACTTATGACTGTGAAACCTGCTGAACTTTATGGACTTCACTGTCTTAGTGACTATTTAATTAAAAATTATATCAATAAGTATATAAAAAATGAGATAAAATCAAAAAAATCCGGAGAGACCATACATATTAAAAACATGCCAGATTTTTTACTTCAAGGTAATCTTATTTTGCAAATCCATGAAAAAAAAAAAAATCAGTAGTAACTCAGACCTTGTAGAATTTAAGCCTGCCTCTGGTGGACCTGCCTTTCTCAATAACAATAACTGGCCCTTTAGAAGTCATGAATAGCCCCCTGACAGAACACAGTCCCAAGGTGCAAATGACTGCACACAGGTAAGAAATGCAACAGCACATCACTTCACAGCAGGCTTTAATATGGCCAGTGAAGTAAGTCTCCTCTATCCTCAGTCTTTTTTAAAACTGGTGACTTCCACATGACCAATGAAAATATATTGGAACTCTACAGTTTGGTGAGCATTTCTAAAGATCTGCTACACACATATATTTGTTTTTTGGATGTCTGCATCTCTATGCATATACAAATAAGATTTACCTACAATTCCTATGGCTACATTTTGCAATTCACAAACAGTAATAATAACATCTATTATTACTGTATTTTTGAAAAGGTAAGAACTTCATTATGAAATGAAGTCCTAATTACAAGTATTTAATCATGAATTCTAACAATGGTAAAAAGAGGCTTTTATATTTAATCACTATAAAATTTTACATATTTGAGAAAATAAAACCTAATTTTTATGTGATAGCCTGTTTATGTGCTTTTCCAGTTCACTGCAGATGCAAAGAAGATGTATAGATTAGCCAACAAGTATCCTGAGACAAATGTAATATAAATTTTAAGGAAAACAAACAAGTAAACAAGAAAACATAAATTTCCTATCAAAAAAAAAACAAAACAAAACAAAACAAAAAGCCCAACCCTAGAGAAGCAAGAGATAAAAAAAAAAAAATCAGGCAGGTAATAAATCCAGAGATAGAAACCTTTTTCTCTTTTGAAATCTTTACAAAATAACAAAAAGTAACATATGGAAGGAAGTTCATTGCAGATTGTATAAACATTTTAGAAACATCTTAAACAAACATTAAATTACTTCATAGGGTCAAGAGCTTAATAGACTCGAAATACCAAAATTAATGTCAAATATGAAAGCTTGTGAAATTTTAATTCACTGTTTTAATATCCTGCTTCTGCATTAAAATGCAGACTTTACTTACTTAATTGACTACATTTCTTCAGACAGATCCCAACACAATCAGAACCCATGAAAGGGAAGCATGGACATAAAAATGAACCTTTCATTATTTTCTTTTTGTCACACTGATTAATGTTTAACATAATTTCATGTAATTTTTCCAGTCCAAATTGCCCCTAGAAATTGCTCTAAAAAATAAATTGCAAATTTTATTTTGAATTCTTGTGTGTCTGTCATCACCATGTGACTAGAATCTGTTAACGTATCTTAACCACACTCATGTATTGTCTTGTAATAGCATTATTCTCATTTTTACAGAATGGCAAATGAGCTGCAGAAAGACTTAATTAGTGAGTTTCCACTCAATTTGGGTGAGCTTTCATAGAAGATGGACATTATTTTTCCAGCACATTTGTGATTAATAGTGAATGCATCAACGCTGTGGCATTCAGCAGTTTTAGCAGTGATTGGTAAGAATTCAGACCTGAAATACTCTTCCAGAAAGGAAAGATCATTATGCTAGGAAAAATTAATTTAAAAGTATCTGGAGTGGCTTGCTGCATATCTGGGCAAAGGAAGAGAGAATACGAATCAGTTAGGCAGCAAAATATTTCCCATGACAACTTGGGGACATACACAGCTTCTCTGGGCTACCTGTTCCAATGTTTGACCATCATCTCATTGAATTTTTTTTTTTTTAATGTTTGAGTGCTATCTTTTAACTATTCATGCATATTGAGAAGACCTCCTGAACCTTCTCTTCCTCAGGAGAAACAGTTCCAGCTCACTCAGCCTCTTCTTAGGTGACGAATGCTCGAGTCCTTTATGATCCTAGTGCCCTTTCATTGGATCTGCTCCAGTGCACCTGTGTCTCCCTTGCACTGGGGAGCCCAGACCCAGTGCACCAGCTGTGTCTCACTAAGGCAGAAGGATCACCTCACTCATCCTGCTGATAATATTTCTCCTTATGCAGCCCAGGACTCTGTTGGCCTTGTGTGCTTCTGGGGCACTGCTAACTCATGTCCTGGGATCACCTTACGAAAATATCTGACTTCTTTTCAATTCAGTTGCTCCCTTTGCAGCATGGACAAATTGTGGGTGTATGGTTCTCAACCTCATTCATCTTTGCTTCAGAAAACAGGTCTGGTGTCTTACTGGATTCCCCATTTCCTCCAATCCCCATGGATGTTAAAATATGAATGGTTCATAGCATATTGAATTGTGCAGCAATTTTTCAATGTTGCAAGTGGATTTTGAACATGTTAGAAATTGTTCTGAATTTTAACAATGTAGGATTGATAGATAACAATTTGTATCATTCATGTACATAATCACATACTGACATATTTAGCTCCTAAGAGGTAATTGTGGTCTGAGTGGTGTTTATGGAGAGTGCTTACACATATACATTTATCATTTAAGCAAATTTTCAGATAAAAAAAAGAACAACAATAAAAAAAAAATCCCATCTGGCATGAATACTGCTTTAATCTGAATAAATTATTTATTTTTAATACAGTGTCAGTCTATATATGAGGCCACTACTATAATATTGCTGCTTAATAAGTAAAACTTTAATATTTTTACTTCCACCTGTCAAAGTTGAGATGAATTTTCCCTGCCAAAAGGCATTTTCTGCCTTTTGGGACTTTAGTGTTTGTGAAGATCTGATTTATATTAGAGAAACTTTGAAGCTGCACAGCTGAAATGATTTTTTTCTTTCAGTGTATGACTCTCAAAGTATCTCCTTCAAACAGACCTGAGGCATGGGTGTGGGTGTATTCCTCTGAGGTGAGAGATTTCTTTTCCAGCTGCTATGTCTGAAAGCTTTGATGCAATATCTATTGGGAAATCCTGAGACTAATCAAAATGCATTCTGGGATCATGATTTTTCCGTGTGTGTTTGATTAATAGGAGTTTGAATAACTTTAATAATGACAGAAAAGTGGTATTTCCAGAAATATAACTAAGAAATTTTTACTCAGGTAATCATTAAAATTTTCAAGAGTCTTTAAAGGGATTTTTTGATTCTTATAGTGCTATGAAGAAGAGGAAAACCAATAACATCTGAAAATTCATCAAAATATCTTTTAATAAGTACTAGGTAAAAAATTACAGGAACAAAAAAATGAGAAAATTGTATGCAAACATTTACATGTAATTCTGTACGTAAATCAGCATGAATAGTTCATTTCCAGCATGAGTGAGAGACAAATGATTATGGAACTATGGAACCATAGAATGTGTTGGTTTGGAAGGGACCTTAAAGATCATCTAGTTCTAGCCCCTCTGCCATGGACAGGGACACCTTTCACTAAATCAAGTTGCTCAAAGCCTCATCCAATCTGATCTTAAATGCTGCCAGGGATGGGCATCCACACCTTCTCTGAGTGAACTCTTCAGTGACTTACCACCCTTATAGTAGTTTCTTACTTATGTCCAATATAAATCTCTTTTAATTTAAAACCATTGTCCCTTGTCCTGCCATTACAAGCCCTGGTGAAAAGTAACACCAGGATTTTATAGAAAACAACCTTGTTTACCTTGCACCTTTTTGAGAGACCAGCACTGTTGCAGTATCAATATGACAGCCAATATCTTTATTTACTCTCCTTGTGTTGTGTCGTATACCCTAAAGGAAAGAATGAGAAGGTCAGGTGGAACTCCTGGCTGTCCAGCGGAACCTGATGAACTTCTATAGCTATTTTAGCATGCTTTGGGAAAAGGTGTCTCCTGGGGCAATGAAAGGAGAAATGGTGATAGTTTAGCATAGAACAAAGAGTTTGCCCCTCATGCACAGACTAAGACATCAGTTAGGAGGAAGAGAGCAGATAACTGGGTTTTGGACAAGAACTTGCAACAAACAGAAGATGGTTTCAAAGGAACCAAGTGGAATCGTGTAGAGTTAGTTTTCATTGAGGAAGCCACTGAGAGACTAAGCTTAACCCCAAAGCTGGAAAGCTAGTCTGAAAATAGTGATTTGCCTTCCCACAATATAATGAAATGAGAATGATTTTTAGACTTTCTGTTCCGGGTTTGTTTGGGTTTTTTTTCATGTAGGTTAGGTTCTTTTGGTTTTTGTTGGGGTTTTTTAGGGAGTTTTTTAGTAATTTTTTTTTTTTTTTTTTTGGTGTGGGGGCTTTTTTCTTGTTTGTTTCCTTGCTTGGTTTTTTTTGTGAGGATTTTTTTTTTTTGGTTGGTTGGTTGGTTTGGGTTTTGGGCAAGGAGTGGGGCTGAGGTGTTTTGAATTCTTATTTGGTTTTGTTGTTTCTTTAGGATTCATTCATTTTGTTTTAAAGCCTTTCTAGTAATGTTGGAATACTTCTCCAAGAAAGAATCTACACAGCTCTGTTTCAAAGGTCCATGTAAATAAGGATCCCACTGAAATAACTCAAGACAGATCACTGAAGGCAGTGTTACTATTCTGGAAGATATGAATCTGGCCACCTGCAAAGGTTCAGAAGATAGATGATAATTATGCCCAGAAAAAGCTCCGCTTATCTGTAGTTTGGCCAACCATCTAAATGGAGTCTATAGTGGATTTCAGACTTACACAGCAGGAAAAAAAAAAAACCAACCTAAATTTCAGTTATCTGAGATTAATAGGCAGAAGAAGAGGTCACTCAGGACAAAAAGCAAAAATATCTGACCTGCTGTAAGGTCAGATGAGATGACCAAATCCTGCTGGCAGTGGAAAGGTCTGGATACCCTTTCATAAATTTGCAGTATATTTTGCTTGGAATAAAGATAAACGTTAGTTCAGAGCACTTCATGCGTCATTTTACTGCAGAACAGAAAAGGCACCCAGAATAAAAGTTCATGAGGCAGTATTGTCAGACATAGTAGTAAAATCCTCTGCAGGAGTATTAATCCATCCCAGAAGTCATATGTTCTTGTCAAAGTACAATTATAATGTTTAATCCTTCTTTTGTCTCCTCAGTGAATGTCACTCCTGTGGAAATATATGTCCAGCAATGTCAAAGTCATCACAGTAGTCTGTGTAGGGAACATTTATCTTTTTGGATGTTCAGTGAACTGCAGCAGTATTAAATCCACATTTATATGTAGGGCTATGCCCAGGATGATCTGGAACTCGAGGGGACTGTATTCAATTTTTACTCCTTATTAACAGAGAATGTGCTTCTCTACAGAGATAAAGATTCTGAAGGACAAAGGTAATAAAATGTAAATTTGAGAAAATTTATGTGGCAGCAAATGAAGGGAGATGAGGACAGAGCTGCAAGCCATCCTTCGATTGAGGTTACACTGGTTTCACTATTTTTTACTTTTGAAAATATGTTCTATTTGTGAGCTATTCTCCTATGGAGTTCTTTCTGAGCATTTACTAAAAATAATACATAGAGAAGGGACAGAAAAAAATTACTAAATTAACAAAATCTTAACTGAATATTAAGTATTTGTGTTGAGATGTATATTACTCTGGCAATTGCCCTATTTCAATACGAGTTTTGAAAGACCTGTAGACACTCTTCAGTGTAAGTATCACAATTTAACTTTTCTCTGTCATAGAGAATTTTGGTATTCCTATCTGACATTAGCAAATTTTCCATTTTTTGTGTGTGCTGTTCTTGAGTACATTAATCTTAAGACAATATGTGATACAGATGCAACATCTCATCCCTGGATGCAGAGAAGAAAAAACTACTACCTCCCCCCCC
>VZRS01000247.1:1139947-1202619 GCA_013398055.1 Ifrita kowaldi | reverse complement strand
AAATTCATCCCCCCCCCCCCCCCCCCCCCCCCAATTATTACAAATTTTATTTGTCTTATTAGTTATGAGTTCAGAAACTGAAATTTGCACAGCTGCTGTCAAGTTAAACAAAATATTGTATGTTATGCATACGTGAACCCAAAAGATTGTGTGTCATTATGAAAATATTGCCAGGTATTAATGCTGAAAAAAGTATTTTAGTTATATTATATATTTCAATTAAAGGGCTTCCAAAATAATTCAAATTAATATAGCACTGGTGGTCTTTTTCATAGTAGATGCTAATCCATCTTTATATGAATCCTTGTGTCATAGAATTACATATTTTCCCAGAAAAGCGTGAATTGATGCTTATGGATGGTCACAGAATATCTTCCAATAAATTGCGTTCATTTGGTGAACTTGATGAAATTAGTGTAAGAAATTAACACAGTCCATCCTTTTTAAAATACTTGCGACTTTCTTTTGCTAGATCTTATAAGTTGTCTATTAGGTGTCACGGCAAATTAATCAGGACAGTTTTACCTCCATACTTATCATGTGGTGTATGTTAGTGCATGGTCTCCCTCAGAAGTGATGCAAGTAGTCATGTGAGACTACCTTGGAAGTTCAAGTTTCAGCCAGCAACTTGGAACGAGTATCATCTGTATTCTTATTTGTATATGTGTATAAAGAGTAGTTCTATTCAAAACAAACAAACAAACAAACATCTATGAAAACTGCATTTAAATACTTTCCAAATCTATAAAACAGAAGTGGGTCTCATTTCACCAAGATTTAGCTATGTAAAAACATTTATGAAATCTGAAATAATTGGTATTGATTGAAAGTATAGGTAAATCTAAGCATGCTTTTTTTTCTTACATACCCCTACATTCCTCTTAGAAAATTATTTATATGATCTGCATTTGAATTGTACAAACAAATTCTTTGCTTATTTTAACATTTTGCTCTTAGACGTTGTTTTAGTGATGTTAGCAAAACAAAAATAAACCCAAATAATATTTGTTCATATTTGTTCTGACCTTTTAGGCTTTTCAGAGAGTGGTCATCTGACCAATATTTCATGCTCCTACTGAAGAAATATCCAGGAGAGGCTCCTGTATTATGTTGAACAAAATTTTCAGGGTTCTGGTCTTATGAGCCTGCATGATATTACAGCAATGGGGAGAATGCCTGAAACTACTACAGTACCATTATAGGGGTTTTGTGTCTGCTTTTCAGACAGCTTCACATAAAAACTTTCTCATCTCTCTATTAAGGATGAGTAGCCATGCTTTAAATCCTCTTCTGCTGATTGTCATCTTAATTCTCCAAGTGAAAACTTAAACTGTAGTAACCGCAGTCCAAACTGAAATTTCAAAGAGGGCCAAAGCTATCAGATTGAAAAATATTAGTTTCCAATCAGTGTTCTTTGAGTAAAACAGAGTATCATGATTCTTCAGAATCTTTGTGGGTCTCATGCATTTGCATCTTTTAGGTTTTCACTTGCAAATCCTAGACGTAATAATTTCCTTCCTTTTTCTTCCTAATGGAATGCAGTTTTGTTCCTTGTATGACTGTCTCTACCAATGCAGATTTTCACCATAGTGGAGTCTGACTTTTTATGTCTGACTTGCAACAAGAAAAAGGAACATTTTTCATCCCTTCTGTAACAGAAATACAAGACAATATTCCAGTTATGGAAATGTAATAATACTGCATTCTGGTTTTGTTTTTAAGGTATATGTCTACTATTTTAAATACTCCATTCTCATATAATACACTTTGTTGCTATGGAAAATCTTTCATCATGAACATTTGCCCTCCAAGTGGAGCAGATGAGATATTCATTACTTGGAAGAGGAAGTAATATCAAGGAATACTGGGTATAAATCGTAGAAGAATGAGTTTGCAAATCACTGCAAGGAAATTTCCAGTTGTCATTATCTTACTGCATGAACATTTCTAGAGACTAATGTTATGACTGTCAGTTTTCATTACTGTAAACGACTAAAATCAGAAGCAGCTCTGAGTCAAGAGATCTGCTGTCAAATTTAACAAATTTAATTATAAAGATTGCCACTATATTGTTTTTGAAATTGAACAAAAAGTTGACATTTATGCAATATCCATCTCACTAAAGTTTAGTGGTATGCATCACACCTGTGTTTCTGAGCTATTTAATTAGGCTCCCCTTATGAACAGGAAAGAGAAAAACTCTAGTATTATTCCTTTTTCCCTAGCTATCTAAATTAGCTCACCTTATGCAAAAAATCACCCTCAGGCAGCCTTGAGACATGGCTAGATCCTATGAAATATTCTTATTACTTCTGCCTTTTCAGCCTAGGAAAGTAGTTTGCTTTGAAGAATAGTTTCCCTCCATGCCTTAACATTAATGAACTAAAATATGGCTGAAGAGACTTAAAGTGAAACACTACAGAATGGAATAGGAAAAGAAAGGAGGGTAATTGTGGAACATGGAGTTTCAGAGGAGAATATAAGTACAAGGAATTTGAACACAGTAACTTTTCCTTCAGTGGTAAGGAGGGACTGAAGAAATGGAATGCTGAAGAACTAGGAGAGGACAGGACAGAGATCATAGAGACTGAGAAGGACTGTGAAAAGTGGTGATCTGCTGAGGGATGTTTAAGGAGTGGAAAGAAAAACAGTCGTTGAATAAAACAATTTAATTTAGTTTTTTGGTATAATAGTTTTTCTTTTTCTATAAGACTTTCACCACAGAATTTTATAAATGGCAAGCACACATACTAATGCAAATTTAACTTACATTTTAAGCACTTACTTTATTATGTTAATTCCTTAAACCTTCTTTTTTTGGTCTTTAAAAAAAACCAGTGCCCCATGGCTGACATGTCTAAAAGGTTTTTAAAAAAATGAATGAATTTATTTATTAAGTATTTTAAATAACCACATTTCCTGATAACTCACTATCACTCCTACACTTCTATGATGATTTCTCTAGTGTCTGTACTTAACACAAAGTTGCAAGAAAAACTTAGATAGTCTTAAGAAAACACCAAGCAGAAAGAATTTTGGTTTTCTTAGATCTGTTATGCTTTCCACAACAATATGTAGTAACTGTCCTAATGCTAAGACTTCTGTTTTATCCACCAGACCCATTCTCTGACCAAAAATGTGAGACATTTGACTTTTTCTCTATTCTAGTGATGCCTGAGAGGCCACCTAAAAACAGAGACTAGACAAGAATAAGGGAATAAAGGTGGGTATTTATTTGAAGGGCCTTCAAAGGTACACCCTGGACAGGCCAAAGGCTACACCCAAGATGGACCCCGGGTCACGAATCCTTCACACTTTTATAAATTTGGTTCATTTGCATATCAGGGTTAATTCTCCAATTATAACTTCAGTTCATGATGTAATTACCCCAAGTTTGCCCCCGTTTCAGAGGCTTTTAATTTACACATTTTGGGGCCTGGTGTCCTTGAAGTGCAAACCTAGAGAGGGTTTGTTATGTCTAACCAGGACGAGAGCAGCAGCTAACAGGCCCCAAGAAACTTCAGAGTTACACACTAGGCAGTACAGGATTTGAAGAATATAAAAGTTAAAACCTAAGGCATCACTAGTAGCACCAGATATATCCCTGTCTGGTATCTTGTTATTCATTTTAAGAAACTGGTCTTGAAATTTTAAAAATACAACCTCATCTATATGGCCTTATGAGTTTTTATGCAAGCATATTTATTGAGATTATGATCAAGTTTATCACATCCAGATCATTTTCATGCACAGAATAAGTAGTGAGATTGTCTTACTCAATTTGCATTTTTCTTTTCTTAGTTCAAGGCAACTGACTGAAATGAGATGAAAATTCCATATATTGTGTATTTCATGCATCAGAATCCTGTTCAATATTCATTATTAACTTTGATAGCAAAGGTTGTCATACCACAATATTTGTCTTGTATTAGGGTTTAAAAGCCTTCAGCCATTTATCTTACATTGTTGGCATATTTTTAATAATTTCTATTTAAATTAAACAAAATTCTTTCTGCTTTTTGATGCAATGGTTTATGAAAGCATTGTGACCATTACAGTGTTCTTTCATTTGAAATCAACATGCACTTGGCCTGCTATTGAAAATTTACTTTTTCCTTTGTAATGGTAATTGTTATTGCAAGGATTAATGCCATTAAATTGACACCTAAGTTTTTCCACATTTCTGAATGTAAAGCTTAAAAGTGAAAGATAACATACTTGAAGATATACAATATTTTCAAATGTTTATCATACCAACTTGAACCAAGCAGTATCCTCATAGTGCTACTGGAGAATTTCACACAGTTGAAAAGAAAAGGAAAAACAGTAACACGGACATAAATACTCTATTATATGACTTCAAAATTTACTCCTTGCTGACTAAATCTCAGGAAATGAATATACAAATCACCTTTTCCTCTAATATTTGTTGACATTTCTTACGTATCTCATAGGTCATATGAAGGAGCATCCATTAATCTTGGCATTTGTCAGCCCTTCGTGGCAGAAAGAGAAAATAATATTTTCATAAAAGACATTGCAGCAGCCTAGTAACGCATTGGTGAGAAGCAGTTATGTAACATGACCACTCTTAATCAAAATGAAGTGAAACATTTTATTAAAGATATTGCATTGGCACCTCAATGGAAATATTTTCCATCGACCAAAACCAACTCAAGATTTTGAAGTGTTGAAAAAAAGGAGATATGTGTGTAAAGTAAAAGAAATCTTCACTTGGTGAAAAGTGTGATGAAACAAAGAAAACAGAAGAGACAAATATAAATCCTTAATGAAAATGGCCAGAAGAAAATTTGAGAAAATATTTCCTGAAACTTTATTAACAGAAACAAATTGAAACCTCTCAGATTCAGAAAAATTACAAAGCAATTTACCATGTGCACAGATGATCATGACATAAAAGAGCATGCAAGAAGTGTGAAAAAAATCCAAATTTGTAGAAAATGGAACTATTTCAGTAGTTTATATTTCTTATGGAAGCATTCTGGAAATTTGCCACATTGAATTTTTCCTTTACTGAGATGGAACTTTCACTAAAGGCAGGTGTCACCAGAATACACCAAGTGCCAATAAATAAAGTAAAATATTCAGATTTCCAGAAGCAAATGGTATTCACCTCAGAGTGTTAAAGGAAGCCAGATACAAAATTGTTAAATACTAAGACTGTTTTTAATTTACCCTAGGGAATGACATGTGAAAAGTAATACACGACTTAATATGAAGATTTGGGGGCATATGAGTATCTGCACACAATTTGGTCTGAGTTTTACATAACTGTGGCTGTTAAAAATTGTGGTAAAGAATAAAATCATTAGCTTAAAAAATATCAGGGAAAGTCAATATCTTTTATTTTAAAGGAAGTCACATTGGAAAAATAAATTAGAAATCTTTGAAAGACTTCTTTTAATAAAGTGCACTTCAATTTCCAAAACCTTTTAAAATGACATTGTAAAACTTATTAAAGAAACTAAGCCATCGTGGGATGAAATCAAGATCATAACAGGGATAGAAAGAAAATGGGTGAAAGATGATTACATTTGCAACAGATGAAAAGATTTGCTTGATTGTAAGACCAAATCCTGAATTGAGACTTACCAATAAATTGATAAAAAGATAGATAAAATTGAAGGTCAATCTATATAATCCTGTGTGGAAAATGGTCATAATTGCAAAAAATTATAAGCATTTATAAATTAGCTATTCTTAGGGAAGAGATCTTGCAAATAAATCTAATAATCTTTATAAATAAAGATTATATTATCTTTAGAAATAAATCTATTAGAACATTCTCATAATGTGCTGCCATACGAGAGGTAAATATCTCAAAACTTTCTTATAAAATAAAGGAAAAAATAGTAAACATACTGATGCCACTGAACCTCTACAGTTCAGGAACCATAATATCTAACATGATATAGTAAAATATCCTTTAAAAAGTAGAAACAGGCTGACAAAGATAACTGAAGTTACAGAGTAAGTATTGTATAATGAAAAGAAAATAAGTCTCTTTAGGTAGAAAAAAGGTTCCAGGGAGGAAGGACAGTGAATTATGTAAAATAATGAGTAAAGTAAAATAAAGGGAGATTGAGAGGACAAGGAAGGATGAGTCATTCTTTCTTTGTTACAACACAGGAATTCTTCTTTTTTGACAACACAAAAATTTGTGTTGCCCACACAAGTTTTCAGGCAGTGACAGAAGTTAGACAGAAGTAGGTGACAATATAACCCCATAAACTTTTTTCTGAAGCTCCTGGTGGTGGTCACTACTGAAAGACAAAACTAGAGAGTCAATGGATCTTTCATCAGAAATAGTGCAGCCATTTCTATGTTCTTACAGGAAGGTTTTCTTGTTATTTTTGAAACATTCAAAATAGCTTAAAGTCTGTGATGTGTTTCCAACTAATTCTATCATGCAACTTATGCTTTTTCTTTCTGATACAACAGAAAGCCCTTCCTTTTATTCTTGCTTGTACATTGGAGACACCATAAAGGAATTTTTGTTTTTACTTTATTTTACCAATAATATCAGCCACAGAAGCCCTTTGATGTTTAGCCTAAACTGTTTGTTCAACACAGGCCTGAGTTACTTAAAGTTCTAAATAGCTATTTAATATTCTAAATATTCTACTATCATACTAGGGCAATCCTGAGATATTTTAGCAATTACTATTGTGTTTATGTTATACAACCATGAGATTCATCAAACTCTTCAAAAGCAATTTCAGGCAGCCTGAGCTTTGTATTTGTATTTGTAATTTATCCCCCAAATGTATCTTGGTGTAATGGTACCAGGCATCAGATGAAGGCATCTCTCAGACTCTGGAGAATTTTGTCTGTGGCCAGACAGCCTCTTTTATGTCTGCCTGTTTGATGATCTTTGACTTGCAATATAATGCCACAAGAAAAAAAAAAAAAAGGAAGAAACCACTAATTTTGTGGGTTTTAATGTTCTGAATTAAATTAATTGGCCGTATTTTAAAACCAACACCAATAAAACCTTCATGAGTGAGGTACATAGGTAATTAGGCTATATAAAATGCGTCAAAAATAAAAAATAATCCCTAGGGCTGGAAAATTTGTTGACTCACCATGGGCTACAGGCGGCCATTATAGACAAGAGTCATTATAGATTTTGATACAATGAAATTAATAATTTCCATTTTGGAATTTTTGTTGTTTTTTTTTTACCTGCTACGTAGGTTTTATAGTTCAAACAATCTGTATTTGCTTTAGAGATTTACCACTTTCCTGATCCTAGTAGTGTAGATCAGGAAACGCATGAAAACATACTCAGTACAATACATTCTTATCTTCTTTTAGTTTGGATAAAGTCAATAAAATTTATTTCCATTGCTTCAAAGATACTATCTTTGTGTTCAGAAAGGTACCCATATTTTTATTTCTTTAAACGTTTAAAAATCTGGAAATTCCTTTAGATTCATAGTGGGACTACTTGTTGTTAAGCTGCCATTTTTATGCTGTGCTTATCAATTTAAGAAATTGTCAGGCTACTCAATACTATATGAAATTTCAACTTCACATCTACAGTGAAAATATAGGAAGGGGGGGTTATGTTATTTGCTACAAGTAGATTTATGCAATATGTATAGGTTGTATGTGAACTTCCTCTGGTGAAGTGCAGGTCTGTGGGATTGTGAAAAATTACTTAGAACTTCTATTAATAAATCTCCTGGAAGTTAAGTGTCTGGGTTTATGTTCATCAATTTGCCCTAAGTAACTTAAAGGAGGTAAAGCAAGAATATAACTGTCCAGAGAGTGTAAATATAATAAGCTCACGTACCTACAACTGCCCAGGATTGGGAATCTAAGGTACAAATGCAGGGTACAAAGCCAATCAGCATACAAGTGATTAGAACTACCTAAATTAGATGAGAGGAAATACTGAAAATGAGAAGATCCAGGACTACATTTCATTGATGGTTAATTTTCCTAATATCTTTTTAATGTTAAAGCATCATAGACTACCAAATTTAATACATGAAACATTTTATGCAGATCTAAACCCCAGAAATTTTGTATGATGAATGCCCAGATTAATAGATTAGAAAGTCATATTCCTTCTCATACTGGTGCTCATGCTCTCTTTCTCTGGCTCAATGGACCTTTCATTCTTTGCTGCCTAATGACACATTTGCAGTAATGTGGAGGATGTGTTCTGTGAAATATCCTCATCGTAGTTTGGGCACCAGCTGCAAAGCTGATGAGTATAGCAAATGTGAAAGTTAAACATGAGTCTGTAGAGAGAGTATAGCAGCATGAACTCACAAAGTAACACTTTTTTCCTTGGGCCAAAGGAAAGTGTGGATCAAGATGCCAATGTGATTTCATTTTTTTCCAGCAGACATAACATGGTGTTGTAAAAAGAGGACAAGAGAACTTTGTGGATGTTATTAGAAAAGCTGCTATAACATTGAGAATCTTCATTTATGTTTACAATTTATAAAGAATGGCATCAGCTTTAGGTACCTCCCATTGCCAAAACTTGCGTTTTGAAGTTGCGGAGTCCTCTCAGGACAATTGGGGGCCTGGCCAAAATGTGATAGCATGGTTAAAGTGATCTGATACAGGAATAATGTACAGTTTATGTCATTTGGAGTTTATTAATCAATTTTCCAGTAAACTTCTCAGCACTCTTGTTAAAAGGTAGTTCCATAAATTTAGTCTTCTCCTGCTTAAACATCTTATTTTATTTTCTGTCTACATTTTTTTCTTAACTATTCTAAATGTATTTTTTCCTGCCCAGTCTTACCCTGTAAATAATTATTTTCTCTTTGTTGTCTACCAATTTTCACTGTTCTCTTTGAACTTAGTGGTTGTAGTTCTTAACTTCTGCACTTAACAAGGATCCCTTGCAGATCCTTGTTGCCGCCTTGACCTCTGGGCCGCCCGGTGGCCCTGGCAGGAGGCAACTCTCCGCGGCCAGAAGAAAGGCCTTGGCTTAGTGCCTGAATGTCCAATGCCCTCAGCGCACCGCTGGGATGGGCAAGGCTGAGATCGTTATAGAATGGCGACGCAGCAGGAGCAAAGAGTGAGAGGAGGTCCTCTTTTGGTGGATTAGGAAAGGGTTTATTGAAGGGCAGGTCCAAACGGGTCAGGAGCAGGGGTCCAAAAGAGGCGAGGGAGGTATGTGACAGAGGGTTTTATACCAACAGGAATCTCAGGGTGGAGTCAGGGAACAACCAATTACAGAATGATGGAGGGTGACAGATGACCAATTAGGGTATACAGAAGGCGGGATCATTACAGTATAACCAATGGGGAGCGGAGAAGGGAAGAACTTTCTAGAACTTAATAGAATATTGAACAGAGTACATAAATATACATAAACTGATCAACCAATTGGGAACCTTAACTAACAGAACTTTCTAGATTTAACTGGGACAGGGGGAGGAGAGGGCAGGCCCAAGATGCCGCCCGCAGGGCGGCACTCTTCAGACAGACGTGCTGCCCTCTGAGTCCGTCATGGAGTCCTCCTCCGCCCCACTGTCGTGGGTGGGGAAATGGACCCACGTAATTTGGTCTGGCCCCTGCGTGGGCTGGGCCACTGCAACAGATCCTGAACCCCCTGTTCAACTCCTTGAAATTTCACTGAACACAATTATCAGCGGAAAATAAGCAGTAATAACTGGTTTTTACATATATGAAATCTTTCTGACAGGGAAATCATGCAATGTGTTGTGCAGCATGAGTATTTTACCTCTGGACAGTATGAAGAAAAACAATATAACTGTGTAATTAGCGATTATTTTGGTTTTTTATAGGTCAATACTACTAATAATTCTTCCTCATAAAAATAAATATAATTTCCCAATGCAAAAGGAAATAATTTTGAAGGATAGATGGCTGTAATACTATAATTTTCAATACAATGCAAGCAGGACTTCTTGATGATGTATGTGTACACACACAAAAAAAAGAGGAATTTGAAGGAAAAGTACAAAAGAGGGAGAGGGAGAACAAATCTATGAGCTCCAGCTAAAAGCGACATGAAGGAGATATTGCAACCCATGATAATAAGAACGGGTAAGAAAAAAATAAGTTCCCAGAGATTAGGTAGAATGCTACAATAAGAAGAAAATTGTGAGAAGAAGGGAAATATAAAAGAGTAGAAAGAGTAGCACTTATTAGAAGGAAGAAAATTATCATATGAATGGGACAGAAAGTTGGAATTGAGAATAGGATGAATCATGGGTAAAGAAAAGGAGGAAAATATGCATAAAAGAGTACATAGTAAGAAAGCACAGATGTAATTTCTTCTCAGGTCTTGCATTTTCATGTAAGGATTCAAAACTGAATCTTGAACCTGAAAGTATTAAATAATTAAATATCTCTGTTAAATAAATAAAACCTCTCCTCCTATTAGAGAATGTTTTTTTGATTCTAAGACCCTCATTATACTTTCTTGTTTATGATCTGAAATACAGTGATCGGGGCTCAAGCCCCACCGTATTTCTTTTGGAAAGTTATATTAACAAGTTGGACAGGTTTGGCCACGTACTGTATTGGCAGATCAAAAATTGCATGAATTAATAGGATGTAGAATATATGTCTGCTTTTGACAACCTCCTTTTCATTAATTTGAACCATAAACAATTACCCATTGTTTGACTGTATATTACTCAAGAGAAATATTGAGACCGTGAGAAAAGTAAGTTATGGGGCAAAGGTTCGTTGTTCCCAAAGTTAAACTCAGCTGAACACAAAAAGAATTTCTTGCTTAAATATTTTCTAGCATCTCTTATAAAAAAGAATTTTGACACTTCAGCCCTCATCCAAAATAGGTTAAGATAAATGTTAAAGAGAAGTACACTCTCAGCAAAGTTTCTGCATTTAAACTGCCCACCTTAGAAAGCCTGGTATCAGTTATTCAAAATTCGTGTTTATCGATGCACTCATGTCTAAAGTATTTGTCTCTCCAAGGAGTTCAAAATTACCTAATGAAAATTCCAGTACATGCATCATTTATGCTTCTGGAGTCTCTATTCAAATTTGACTTTGGCAGAACTTTTAACCTATATGTCATGCATCCCTCTCATATCTTCCTCAACATATTTTAGTGTATCTTCTCATAAATCCTGTGTATTTTGAAAACATAGTACAAACTGTGTTTCGCAGAGTGAGGGATGGATTTAAAGAACAGAGAATACATGATTCTCACAAGTTATACATGAAAACTGGGAAAATGAATGGATTGAATCTCAGTCAATCTGAACTGTGTACCCAGACAGTAGAGTGCAGCTGGATCTCACTCTAAGATGAATTCAGAACAAATCTGGAATGTACAGGTGGAAATATGAATTACTCCTGGGTCTTATAACACAGACTTATTTTATATCCCAGTTTAACATTTTGGACACTAAACCATTCCAAATATGTGTGATTTAAGAAAACTCTTCAAATAGGTGTGATTCAAGACAGCTCTTTTGCCTCAACAGGTATATTTCTTTCCACTGAAAATTTATTTTCTTATTGATCATATAAAGCAGCATCCAGACTCACTTGCAGTTCATGATCTTACTCTACTTAAATCCTGAACCACATAGCTCTGCGTGTAGACTCTTTTTCTTTTTGAGGGAAAGAAGATCTTTCATTATGTTTACAACAAAAGGTGATCAAAAAACCTTGAAAGTGTGAATTTTTAATAATGTTATTTGTCATCTCATTATATTTTCGATAGTCTGACTTAAGAAAAGAATAAAAACAAATACTAATGTTTATCAAAGTCTTAAGATTCTTGCCCTTTGATTCCACGCAAGTGTATCACAAGTGTGTGGGCAAGTTTAAAATATGCAAGCTGACCCCCTAATTGTGTTATCATATTCACTTAAAAGAATCACCTCTGCAACACATAAAAACAGGCATATTTATTTTTGCACAGTGACATTTTCAAGATTCAAATTTCTTAGAAACAATTTGTGTCAAACAAAGTCAGGTTAAGAGTTTAACATTGTGCTCTATTGTCTTCACTTGCATTCTATACATACATGTCCAAGATGTAACAGAACCATGGTAAAAGCATAACATTCAGTAAACTGCTCTGCAAATATTGCAAAACTTAGGACAGCTTAATTGAATGTATTTACAACCATATTTATACATTTTCTTAATGTTTCTTTTGTCTTACATTTCAAAACATTGTACACTTATTTTGCTCTGAAGTCCCTTTCCATACTAAGTAAACTCATATGTCAACATCCCAAGGTATTTCTTCAACACTGATTTTGTTTTCTACTAAAGCTTCAGAACTTCTGACTGGACCCATTTGATGCAAAAGTCCTATAATACATCTGCAAACAGTTGCACGCTCATATGACAGCACTGGAAATTTTATATTTATGACACGCTGATAACCACAGCATTCCTGCTTTAACTATGTCCCTCCCGCATTAAAGACTCAGCCCTCATTTTCCAGTTTCTTCCTCAAAGCAAGCAGCCATAATCTGATACAAGCTCTTTTGGTGTGTAAGATGAAGGCAGAAGCATTTTAGTTAAAGAACAAGTCATCCATTAGCATAAGATTGCCGACACTATGTGTTGACTAGATCACTCTAGAAAATTTTTTTTTTTCTCCCAAGCTAATGAAGACGTTCAATCTGTGCATAACAGCTATTTCTGTGCCATTTTGGTTACAGCTCTTCCTCTGTCTAATTCTAATTTTACAATTAATCATAATTTATGACAATATAAATTATTGAATGTACAATGAAATTAAAAAGTACATAGAACTTATCTGTTTACTAATTGGTTCCCTTTTTTTTTTTTGTTTTGTTTTGTTTTTGGGGGTTTTTGTTGCTTTTTTGGAGGGAAGAGGGGAAAGATAGCAGTCAAGCAAGTTAAGTTTATTGAAAATCTTGTTTTCATTCTCTTTATATCTTTTTTAATAACTCTGAGTCAATTCCCTAAAGTCAACTAAACATAACCAAAGATATGTTAAGTACCTATCATAGAAAATGCATTTTTAAAAGCTTATGTGTTTGGTAATCTCATTCCAGTAGAATCCTGATGTGTATTTTTCTGTAAGGATCCAGACACATAAGCATGTGTTGCATAAAATATCTTATGTAAAATATAGCCACAATTTAGAAAAATGGAATAAAAAATAAACATCTGATTTTAAAGAGCAAGGAAAATGATCTGTGATTTTAGAAGGTGTTAAACATCCACAATTTATGATGAAATCAACAATTAATTCAATGCTTTTGCACTTTGTGCAGAACTGCACAAAGACTGTGAACTTTCATAAAAACAACAAGGAAATTCACCTGCAATAGGTGTACAATGGATATTATTTCAAAAGTTGCATTTGATCACAAAAAGTGTATATCCCTTTAATTGTCTATATATAGAGCTGGCCAAGAATATGCAGTATGGTGTAAGCTACTTGTGAGGTATATGATAATGTGGATAAATCTATAAGAAAGTCAAATGGATTTACAATTTCAGACAGATCATACTATTGGCATTTTTCAACACTTCATTGTTGGTATTTCTACTAATTTATGTGCCTAAATCTGAGTTATTCTTATTGTCTCCTTTATAAATCAAAGAGGAAAACAATGCATTTCAAGCAGGTGATTTTTCTGTATGCCATTTGGATGAGGTGACCCATCTGGTAGGAGGAAAGTGCTTTTCTCCAGTTTTTCTCTTCCTACACAAGAACCTGGAATAAAGCTGCCCATTGATTACAGCAATCCTAAGTTTTTAAATAATCCTATTTCATGTTCTGAAGGTTTAAGTTCAATTATATAGATATGTTTTGCAGGTTACTGTATTAAATTTCTCCCTTATCCCTGAAATCTAGGATCTCTAAAATTTAGGTAACCAGGGGCTGCAGCTACAATTTTCTGAATATTTTTTCTCCCTCTAGGTTAACAAAGAGATATCTTTTGCTTATTTTTTTCACGTCATTTGAAAGCTCCAAATTATCCACTCTCTCAATATCATAAGAATGTTTGATTTCAGAACAGAGAAATTGTTTTTTGTTCAATGCATGTTTGAGTCTTGCAGTTATATTCTAAATTAAATTCCTGTTATAGTTATTGGAAATAAATATTTGTGGGGCCAGTTCCTTCTAGGCATTTATCAAAGGGTAGAGAGATTCATCTTATCCAACTTAAGTATTTCTGTCTGAACTAGTCATTTTAGGCACTTTTGCAGTCAATGGAGAGAAACGCACTTTCGAAGTGTGATTTATTTCACCTTATTAATGAGAAGAATCATCTCCTCGAAATAGTGATTTTGCTACTCTAGCTATAAGAAAATCCTTTGGATGTATAATTCTGATGTGGGCATTCACACAGTAGATATCTACATTTGAGAAAACTCTTTATTATGAAACGGGTATTTATTCATTCAGCCTGCTATAGCAAGTCTCCTTTCTCTTTTACCTTTCATATGGAACAAATGACCATTTAAAATTAATTGATATCCTGGAAAATATACAGATGTAGAAACAAGAACAAAAACAAACCCAAAACCTAAGCCAAATAGTCTTGGTTTTCACACTATGTCTATATGTGAGATTTTCCACGATGTGACTGAAATGTGCTACTCAAACCTTTACAGAATTGCACTCAGAAACATTCTACAGTTAAATAGAAAAGCAAACCCAAAAAGCCTACATAAGGTGACAGCAACTTATGTAGGTGACAATAACTGCTGAGTAAGGGTGATTCACTCCTAACTTGGTTACAGAACAAATTTTTGACTGAAGTGATGCACAAAAGCTAATTTTCCTTATAAAGAGGATCTCTCCAAGTTAGCATTTCCCATACTTGCCAGAATTTATGAGTATTAATGGATTGTGCTCTCACACCTATGTTCACTATTTGTATCATTCATTGGACTATCAAGGTTAATATTTCCAAGCTTAAGCAACCAGAAGTAAAATATTTTAAATTCAGCCTTTCCCATCACACAGGTGGGTTGCAAGATAGTGACACTGTGTAAGTATGTATACATACATACATACATACATACATACATACATACATACATACATATATATATATATGTGAGGGATCATGGATTCTATTTGACCACAAAAAGACGCCTAATATCATCTGGAATACTTTGCGTCCCATTCAAACTTCTGTTACCACTACATAACTTCATCTGTGTCATACTTTCAGCCCAGTGTGAATGACTTGGATAGTTTTGGGCATCTCACATGATATCAGACACTTATGTGGGGTGGCTAAACTGAATGCTCATCTATTTAATTGAAACATCTCACCTTTGGAACACCCTTTGTTCCTGGAGGCCACCAAAGGCAGTCCTCTTCAGTGACTTTTGTTGGGGACATTAGAAATAGTTCACTAAAGATTCCACCAGACTTAACTCATAACCTACACCACTTAAGAGAAGAAAACTGAAAATGAACCTGGTTCACAGACCTAACTCTGAGGAGTACTAGACTTCTACAAGAGAGGATTTATTACCATCCTTATTTCAATTTTTGTGCATTTTTTAAGCATCATGTCATCATGGGAAATCTGGGAAAATATGGGGTGATAGAAGTGTAAGTTGCTTATACCTCAGCTTTGACTACTTTTGCACCTCTTAGTGGGTGATGAATTTGGCAGCTCCATGTATTCCCCAAGGTGAAGCTGTGAATAGCCAGTGATTTAAAGCTGTATTGTTCACTGTCACTGCAATTCTTACCTGTGCTAGTAATTTTCTTTGTGCTAGTAATTTTCTTTATGCTTTAGTGTCCAACAGCTGTACTCCTACACGTGGAAATCAAACTTTTGCTGATTTAACCATTTTCAGTGGTTTCTCTGTCCCAAAGTGTATCCAATCCCCATGAACTACGAAGCAGAACTATAATGAGGAAATTCACAATGAAATGCAAGGTTATGCCAATTTGAGCAGCTTTACACTGGAGTTAGAACAAGGCTGAAAAATAAATATTCTGCTGAATATTTTATGCATTCTCATTTAAGTTAGAACAGACGTACTGCATGGATGATTTGTTTTTAAAGAAATGTATCTGGAGTTACTTTTACATACTGAGGTTCTGAGCTGGCAGTAAGACTGCATTACCTAGTCTATGTACATTTTCTTGGTACAGTAAATGCAAAAAATCCAAGAACTTTCTATTTCAAGAATTTAAATTATGCAATCTATTATTGTTATTTGATAACAGTTACAAGAGCTTTTTTAAAGCTTTTGTGGAAATGCCTTGTCTATTTATTCTTAATGAAATAAGTAATGCAAAGTCATAGATACCAGGTCACCTTCAGATACCTTCAGATCTTTTTATCGCCTTATTTGTGACTTTGATAACAATGCAAAACTTTTCTATAAAATTGGGTCACATAATGTCAATACCAAAGAACTCCACTAAAGAATAGCTATTAATTGACATTTTTCTATATAGTTATTTCTTAATATGGATTATATGTCTAGCATCCATCATTGTCAATAATAAAAAACTCTAAACATAAAAAATACCTAAAAGGAATAGTCCAAAACTGCAAGGTAATCAACAGTTTGAGAAGCAGTAGAGGATCACAAGGTTAGAATTTATTTTTTAAAATGGATTTTTTAACACTACACTATTTGTAGAAACACATCAAAAGTGTAATAAAAATTTACCTAGTTTTCTTGATTTTTTTCTATTGAGTTCAGCTTGCATTATTCCATAATTATATGGCTTCAAAGAGTGTCTAGAAAAGCATACTCTTGAAGTTTAGCCATCTAGCATTTTGAGATAAATTAAATCAGAAAGATTTGTTAATTTGAAAAACAGAGACATAATGTGCTGTGGTATTTTTCTTTATTTTGCTCATTTAAATAACCAATTAAAGCCCTAAAAAAATGTAATTTCTTCTATGATTTCTTTAATAATTTTATTAATAAATATTAATGGCACTGCTACATCTATAACAATTTCCTCTTCTGGGAAACTTGCTTATTTTTTCTTTTAGGTACTGCTTCCATAAGCACCTCAAGAAGCAAATTTGGCCAGTTTGGATGGGGGGCTCTGAGCAACCTGGTCTAGTGAAAGGTGTCCCTGCTCATAGCAGTGGGGTTGGAACTAGATGATCTTGATTCTATGACTAATTCTATGATTCTATGATTTCTTTGCAATAATCTGAGAATGATCACTTTCTGACAGTATTGCCTTTTCTAACTTGTTGTAAAAATCTGTACAGACTCATCCATTTAAAAATCACTTTTCTAGCATTCACGTCCTTTGCCTTCTTTCTGTCTCAAAACCAGTGGCAACAAAAAGGAAATTAATAAAATTTCTAATAAATCATGAATAAATAAAAAAGGAATTTTTGACACATAAAACAGAGAAATGTAAGGCTTCTCAGTAGTCCCAGAGGGTATTAATTTTAATTACTTCAGATGACTGTAATTTTAATTCTTTTTACTTGTGTTTGATTAGTTCAAAAGATGTTCATGTATAAAGATAGGCAACAATAAGTAAAAATGGATCTAATTCCTATGTATAAATCCAGGCTAATGTGAAACATAGACATTCTAGTAGAACTGGTTGATGTTCTTGAAAAAAAATTTGAAAGACAGAGGAAAAGCTAATATTTTAGAGCATAGAATATTACACTAGAATACTGATAGAACATTAAATTAGACTATTAAACCAGAACATTAAACTAATAAACCTAAAAGCAGCTTTTTGCAGAATTTAGTCATTGATTTCACTAAAATTAATGTTTGTTTCAGCTCTGATTTCACTGTGATTTTCATACTTGGGAATCAAACAGATTATGTGAGACAAAAGAAACCATGGTAGATCAACAACAAGATCACCTGTTTTTTGAAAAGACAGCAGCTTTTCCTGTAAACCTAATATTGTTTAGCACAATTCAGTGTATCAGAAGAGATTTTAACTCATACATAAAAAATGGGTCTTAATGAATCACAGAAATCAAGACTGCGATTATATACTACTTGGATTTAAACACATTCCCTTTGAAAACAAAAATAAAACTATTATTATTTTTTTTAATGAGAGAAAACATAATGGTAAAAAAAATTAATTAAAAATTCTTCATAAATTCTCTTTAGAAGAGACTTGTAGCAGTTGTAAAAAAAGAATATGAAAGCCAATTTTGTCTCTTATTGTGGCTAGATTTTACATAATCAAAATAATAATTTTATTCTTTCGAATAAAGGAAGTAAAATAGACTGAAAAATTTCACATGAGAATAATTTTGGTAAAATAAAGGCAAATTGAAAAAGTGGAAAAGAAAATTGAGAATCAAAAATAAAATTGAGGATAAATGGAGGAAGATAATGATCAAGGCACAGAAAACAAATCTGCCACAGAATGAAATTAACAGAAATAATCCGATTTTGAAGAACAGTATATAGGTAGAGCAATCATATTTCTATTGTGTATGAATATAAGGAAATCAAAAGAAAGTTCTGGTAATAGAATTCAAATTCAATTTCTAAGTTCATTAGGTATCTCTGTAGGAGAACTGAATGCCAATGTCTATATTTAATTACAATTACAATTCTAGAATCTTCTTCATTGGGTCTCCAAAACTTGTGTTTATGTGAAGCAAAATCTTTAGAGAGGTAACATCTTTTATTCAACAACTTGTAGTAGTTGGAGAAAAATTGACATGCTTGTCTATGAAAGACTAATTGCAATTCAAAAAGCAACTGGCTGTGGAAAATGAATATTGAAGTGTTTTCAGCTGATTCCAAATTAGGACAGAGAAATATTTAGAATATTTAAATCTGTATACTTAGGCTTCAGAATTGTAATTCAGCTTACGTCAGTAAACAAAGATCTCCACGCATACTGATGCTGTTAGACACATCTTCAAATCAGATGTCCCAAGATAGAAGCTCTATGTATTTTTTCATCTCAAATGATTGCAAAGGTTTCCACTAAGAAAACTCATTTTTGTGCAACCAGAATTCCTTCTCAAAATTGATAGGGACAGAGGATTGTGAGGTTTCTGCTTTTGGGCCTTAAAATATTTCCTATAGGATCAGCAGGGCTTTAGAGAAGTATATTTGGTGTCCTGTTCCCAGAAACTGTGCCTCCCTGAATAGCAGAATTTCATATTCCAGCAGTGGCCTTAGGTTCTAAGTGATTCAGCTGAGCAGACAGAAAGCATCAGCATCAAATCTAATGCCAAAGCAAAAGCTCAAAGTATCATTACTGGCAGAAATTATCAACCCTAAAGGGAAGCGCAGATGACACTTGTATATTTACCATATGAACTTTATTAGAAAAAATGGTTTAATTTGCCTTATTCCACTTGCATTTATTCTGATTTCCTGACTTGTAGTTATTCTCAGTCATAAATGGAAAGTCATAAATTGGCAGCTCTAATTAGGCAAAATTTTGCACGTACAAGCATCAGAAAGAAATAAAATATAGGATTTTTCTCCCTCTTGAAATGCTAGAAAAGCTCTATAGACTGTTCTGGTCACAGTTCATCTGATAACATGAAGCAGTGAAAGAAGGATATCAATTTTCCAGCTTGTCATGAGCTTCCAACATGCAGTAGATGCATTAAACAATGAGAATAGAGCCCACATGCTTAAATTGAATATAAGATTAAGAAAGAATTAGGTAACTGTTCCTTTTACTCCCATATTTGCAGCAAAGCCCCAGTGCAGCCACAGGATTGCTTTATATATTAGTTGATTAAACACACAGACTTCTCCCTCATAAGGATCATTTATAAGATGTGTTAACACTGCCAAGGAGGTACAGTCTGAAGTCAGAAAAAAGTCTACTTTTAGTTTTGTTTTTCTTCCTACTCTAGAGTCACAGCTCAGTTGCTATGAATATCCAGACCATTTGACTTCTTCCCTTTAGTAAAAATCAAACTGCTCATTTAAATGAGAAGGCCAAAACCCATTTGAAGACAAGACCTGAACAGCAAAAATATTATATTACTATCCACTTTTCTCTTTTAAAAGACACAGTTTAAAATTGATTAAATATACTTTCATGTTTTTGCAGTTCTCTTGCAGCCATGAAAACTGTTCTCAAATTCCTTTCTGCTCTTTGTGTAGAGACTTCCCATGATTATCCAGTTCTCCAGGACACATTCATGAGAACAGTATCTGAACTTACTACTCTACATTCACATATTTACGCCTACAATACTCTGGATTTTTTTCCTTGTTCACTGACTGTGAACAGTTTTATGATTTTATAGGGCATAAATACTTAATCTTCGTCACTTCCAAACTTCTTCAAGTTTGTGAACAACAGTGTATTCACTGTGTAAATCCTTGTTCTTGTGAAGTTATCATTCTCTTTGTCTCATAGAAAAATAATCATTTCACAGTCAGTAAAATCCTAAGTAGTGCTGACAAAGTCATGGTTGTTTGATGACTACAACACAGGCACCAGCTCTTCCAATATTTAAGGAAGCCATCTGCAGAAAAACAGACACAAATTAACCGAATTTCAAACCATCAAATTTCAAACAATCAAACCATGCAAAAGATTGCCAAACAGGAACAAGCCATGCAAAGATTGTCAAAGTGCTGTGTCAGCATTATTTTAAAATGGTCAAAACTAATAGGAGTATAAACAGCTGAAAATAAGTAAAACCCACATTACCCTACTATTGTAATTTAAAATTACTTACACCTGACATCTTTCATTTGAAAGTGTGAGAACAGAAAGCAAGAATTAATTTTAGAGTTGTCATCAATTTTGTGAATCATTGATATGCAAGGGGCTTCCGTATTCTGTAGACTGGTGCTGATGCTTCCACTTTAGTCCTTGAGGCAAGGTGAAAGCTACCAATACAGAAATATACGGTTCCAGTATTCCTAAACAGGTTCAAGTACCCCTTAGAATAAGTTTGGCAATTTTAAACACTATTCAAGACAAGAGAAGGATTAGAACCTTTAGGAGACTGAATCTTGCTGAAACTATCACAGTAGAGTCAGCTTATATGTATGTAATAGCACACTGTAGTTAGTGGCACTGTATAAATCACGACATTGTTTACATGTCTCCTAACTACCTTTCCAAGCATGTTTATTAATTGTTTTTAATGTGAACTGCTGGTTTTGGGAAAAAAATCTTTCTAAATTAATTTCTTATTTCCTACAGAACTTCATAAAAATGATTTTCTCATTAATTCATAGTAGATTAAAAAAGATGGGCTTCTTTAAACCAGCTATGTCTACATTTAAGCTAGTCAACAGGAGTTCCCTCTTGCAATCATAAAAAGAAAGAAGCTTTCTTGAGTGTAATACATCTCACCTATTTTAAATGCTTATTTTAGCATAAGATCATGATTTTGAAGGATGCACTTTTCGGCACTAACTTTAAAAGAAACTTAGAATAGTTAATTCATATATATATGTGTGTGTTTGTGTGTGCGTGTGTGTGCATGCCTACATATAAAATAAACTGTATAATTACCTGTGTCCACTCATTAGTTTGAGGGTCATATGCTTCCATAGTGTTCAGGTATGACTGACCATCATAGCCCCCTACTGCATATAATTTGTCACCAAGGAGGCAAACACCAACAGCATCTCGAGGCATACTCAGTGGAGCCACCATCGTCCATGTATCAGTTTTTGGGTCATACCTGAGGAAAGAAAAATGAAACTGGGTATGTGGAGACAAGACAAGCATCAGTTCATGTTGATTTTCACTTGAATATAGTCTTTTTTTTTCTTGGGGGCAGAAAAAATTCTTTAGCATCCTATCCAAAAGTATTCTTTCTACCAGCAAAAAGATACAGATTTATTGCCATCCCAATTCAACCCTCTAGATGTTGATTAGAAACTTTTGCTCAGCTAACCTTCTATAATAAACTAAGGTATTCATAGGATAGTGCATCAGAAAAAGATCTGAGAAAGATATAGGAACAATACATGGATGGATGTATAAATTTTATTTATACGCTATGTATACATTTTAAGCAGGTTATTTCTTGTAGCACATCAAAAATATTATAAATATTATTTCTAAAATTAAATTTCACCATATTTTAATTTCTGAAATTCTACAATAGTAAAAACCTCCCCATATATTCAGGGAATATACTTAACTGCATTAGAGTTTCCTCCTGATATTTGCTCAAGTAAAGAAATCAATACTTTAAGACATAATCACTATTGAATTTTTAAAACTGAGGGTACAAATCCTTTTGTATAATGATGGTAATTTAAAAATTAAATATTTAACCTAGCTATTCATTTAGATATTCCTTAATAAGGTAAAATTATTTCATTTGAGAAGTCATTCCATTGTAGCTGTTTTGGACATCCATAAACCAGAAATGAATTCTCTTTTGATAGTTTGTTACCAAGGATGTCTGGAGTATTAGACTACACTTGGTACCTCATTTTTAGATATCAACTATTACTAACAGAATACTGTGTCACAGTAAAATAAAATTAATTTCATCTGTCCTTAAGCAAGTCTACTATGTAATAGAATGATTTGATCAGCGGAGAAAATAAGCCGTTTTAGTCTACAAATCCTTTTGTAGACATTAATTTGCTTAAAAGTGTAAGTATTTAAGTCAGTCATATTATCAATAAGCAACTTGTAGGGATACTGTTTGAAATCCCACATATTTGAACAATGAAAAATATATATATATATATTTAATACAAGCACCGAAACAGCAATGCTACGGTGTTTTGATTGTAACAGCCTCCTGGTTCATAAATATGAGTTTTAAATTGGACAATAAAAGAATTGTCTGTAACCTTGTTTATATTGTCCTTGACAGGAAAATACATTTTAATAAAAAAAGCGTACTCATCTACTACATGCTAATCCTGGCATTTGGGGGACTTCTCAGAAAATAAGATATCAAATATCTAGATTTATGATAAATGTCTTTCCAAACTTTAGAGGAAAATATTGAAAAATATTGCTTGAATATGTAGAAGGTAAATGAACACGTAACAAGCCAAAAAAATACATTTTTAATAGATTTTTTTCAAATATTGTGTGGGTTTTTTCAACAACAGAATCACATGCCTCTATGTGAAACAGTTTCCCATCCAGTGAAATGCACCAGTGTGCATTGTATCTTTGCCTACCTAAAGGTAGTAAATGTTTAATAGACTCCTTCATCCAGTGCACTTAAATTACAAGGGCCAAGGTGAGAAGGCACAAAAGCTGGAAAACAATACAATTGACATCAGTGGGGCTTTTTTTTTTCTTCTTCTTCCAATATACAGGTATGAAAGGCTAAAATGAATCCTTATAACTCAATCCTGTCAACAAAATAGAACTGCACAAGAACTTGTTGATTTTGTAATTGCCAGGAAAATACCTGAGATTTCTGACATCCTTTTTGCTGCTAAAAGCAACTGTATATGTCATTCTTATAATAACTAGGTATGCCCCAGGCTGAGCAGGGTTATGATAAAAGCTTCTGAATGTGGAAAGAAATCAATTTTGAAATCAAGGTAAGATGAAGGGGGAAAACCTATAGGTCAAATGACTAAGTTTTTAGGATCTGTCAAGTTTTGAGTAGCATTTGAAAAAGAAAGCTGCTTTATGAAATCTGACAAAATATCTTGAAAATTGTATAGCTTTTATGAAGAAAATAGTTGTTTTGCCTTTAAAAGGGAATAGAAGACTGCACTTTAACAACTTATGAAGATGAGAGAAACATAACTATTATTTCAGAATAATGGTTATGCATCAACCTTAGAAGATATTAAACTGTAAGACCTAATTACTACTGAGCAGGATTTTAGCAGTAGCATTTAAAAAACACATATCTGCTGTCACTATATTTGCATAATCTCAAAAATAAATTTTAAAATATTATGTCTGGTTTGACAGTCTTCCAGGAGCAAATTGGTACTGGAATAAAGCACATCCTACCAGGCAGCATCAGAATGAAAAAATGACTGAAGCAGCCTCATTCCTGAAGAAGAAGAGAGTTAAAACACACGCCTCTGATATTTATGGAAAGAAAAACTTTCAGAGATATATAAAATAACTTAGACTAATAGACCTCCTCATGGCTTACTATTCTTTGTTTTCCTAAGATATTGAGGGGCTTTTATTTTTTATTCTGGAATAAAAAACCAGACACACTAAATCGCACTCCAGCCATCTTATAAACTAGTCACTGCAAGGGCCATGAGAGTTTTTTTCACATTTCAGTGGAGTCTACCAGTTGATTCACATCCTCTCTGTGCAAGTTAATAGCCTACAAGTTCTTGTTTGTTAGACCCAACTTTTAGTCTCAGAGCTGTCTATTGTTGAAGTACATTATCCACACATTTGCTATCAGTGGAAAAAATATCTAGACAAGGGACACTATGCATGGTCATTCTAATACCAGTACATAAACCAGCATGAGGATATGTGGTTTAGCTCATTGTTGCAGCCTCCCCTGAGAAAGACAAATGTCATGGGATATGGTTCGTCTTCAACACTGGAAGAAGAGAGAATGAAACATGAAAGAAAAGCTCCCTTATGAGCACCAATAAACAGAAGTAGTTGAAAAGACCTCATACTTATTGACTGTCATTAGCAGTCTTAATACACATTTATTTAATTGTAAATTCTTGTTATTGTTCCTTATAAATAGAAGTCCACAAGGATAGGCCTTGTAAGAAGAGGCATCATGGGATTTCCTTGATTAATTGTCCCTCTGTTGGAGATGAGAAGTATTTGGCAGTCTATGATCTTTGCATACATACAGTAGAGATGGCAATGAGTCTAAGATTGAGCAAAATCATATGGATAACAAAAGGAGTTTTAACTTAAAATTTTTCAATTAAATATTGAATGCCAAGCTGGACTCAGAAGAAACAACTGACATTTAATTAACCCCTTCAGAAAATAAATAAAGAGATAAATCTTTCCCAGCTTATATGTTAAGACAAACCAACTACTCAAACACATCTACTTTAACTTTTGCAACCTGTACACATTTGGAGTGAATATTTTCCTTTTTCTATTTTATGGCATTCAGAAACAGAAAAAAGTCAAACCTTCATGAAACATTTGAAGAATACCTTTAAATTGAATGCCATAATCACTTCATCTGTGCTGTACTGCCCTACTAGATATTCTTGAATTTGTAGAAAATCTACTTGCGAAATTAAGGGTACTGTAAATACAGTGTATAAAGCCTATGTCGCCACATTAGAAAGTGGCAATTTTGCTAAAGGAAGCAATATATTGTACTGGGAATATCCATCATCTAAGCAGTTATTTATTTCTTCTTTGCTTAGCTATGTTTTTAGAGTTAGAAAATATTTCTAAACACAATTCAATTTTGTAAATTCAATTATAAAATTATTTCAAGGAAAAATTTTTATCACTACAGTGGTTAGTTTGTGACACTGCAATGTATAATATAGTGTCCTAAAATGACTTAAATGGGATGTGAAAAGAGTGGATTTTTGTGTTTGTGGTAATATATAATAGTACCATGAATAAAAAGGGATGACAATAAGTTTCAAAGAAATTGTCTTTTATAGATCTTTATAGAATTTTTCAAGTAAGTACTAATTAGGCATTTCCTGGGTTAAAAATACTGTTTATTTTACCATCATAAAGTTCAGACAATCATGCTACCAGACATCATTTTGTATTAAAAAAATGCATGTAAAATCTGGTACCTTTCCACATAGTCCAGCAGTCGAGAACAGTGATTAGAAGCAGGAGCATCATGACCTCCAACTGCATAAAGAAAGCCATCACATGTAGCCACTCCTACACCTCCTCTTCTCTTACACATAGGAGCACACATATTCCATTTATTTGTGTGAGGATCATAATATTCCATTGAACTCAAACATGAACTTCCATCACGACCTCCAACTGAATATAACCTAAGAGAGTCCACACAAATAAAAATGTTGATAAAACAAGAGCTCAGAATTGTAGAAATAAAAACAAGGAGTATCTGGTCTTTTCTCTGACTTCAGAAAACAGAAAAAAAGAAAATATATAGAATTTTTAAAACATGTGAATCTCATCTAGTGAGCAAACACAGATGTTTTTACCAAATTTATTACGAAACTCGCATGCTATTTTGTGCTTTGTCCACCTGAATAGAAAGGAAGATATTTCTTTCTGCTAATGGATATTTGCATTCTTTCATTACTGCATGTACAGTCAAGAGCATGACAAATGGTACGCAGGTATGTCTCTATAGGTTTAAAAATCATATAAGCAGGGTTGTTGCCTAAGCTCATCATCTATGAGATGGAAGTGGAAGTGCTAATTTATAATTGTTAATCCAGACAAATAAGAAACATAAAATCCATTTATTATAGTTTCTCTGTTTTTGCTGTGCATCAAAGTATTAAGAAGTACAAACAATATGGAAAACTAGATCTGTTATTCAACAAATTCCACATAAAAATCTATCAATGGGAACTCATGTTCAGAATGAATTTTACACTTACAATATAGTAGAGATCAAATATGAAATGTGTTGCAGATAGGAATATCACGTTGTGTTTTAAACATGGATTTTTAAAAAGTACTACCTCAGTTTCAAGGCTCTTGCTTATGCTGAAGAAAAGTCTTACCCACACTAACAGTAACATGTCTACTTTGCAAGAAAATTATAACCCCCAAGCACTGTGTTGTTTTTCTTCATCAGAATGTTTTATGAGGACTGAGTTGTGTTGGAAAGTCATGGACAACTTCTGAAGAGTATTTTAAACTTGAAATTATAAAAATGTGGTTTAACAAAAAAGATGTTGTGTTTGTAAGTATCTGCAGGCAAGAAATTTGTTTCATTCTGCTCTTTATAATGGGTCCCAGGAGGAAATGGTTCTGATTGTCCTTTCTCGCTAATACCATGCTGTATTCATTCCTTATATGAATCTTTTTGCAGTCTGTTGCCTTTTATACAGTGCCTGGAGATTAACTAATAGAAACACAGGCTATTTTAAAGTCCAACCACTAAGCAATTTCGGATGTGAAAGCTGTCTGTGTAAAGCAATTACTCATTTGGAAGCTTTTACGACTGTCCTAAGCACTCCATGAATTCAGATCCATTTAAACGTGCATTTGCCATTACATTTCATTGGTATGGATGCTGATGAATAAGGAAGTGCTGTACAACCACTAAATATGTCACTGAAGCCTGAGAACATTTGCTAGTGCCTGACAGACATACTGGTGCTCAGACTAAAGCACCCAGGAGAACCCATACTCCTCTATGAGAGATACTAAAGCAAATACACTTTTTTAAGAACAATTTTTTGGATCCAGACCTAATAAATGTAGCTTTCTTTATGATTACCAGATATCTACAGATGAAATCAATATTAAGGCACCCAAATGTGTTAATCTGTGGATGTCTACAGAGTCTAACTTGCTGTTACGCTCAGAGTAGTCATCTGAACCTAAAGAACAGCACTAAAAAAATTTAAACATGTGACCAAAAACATTTACTTTAATATAAATGTAAACATAAGCATTTACATGTAGGTGTCTGCAAGGATGTTATCTTTATTTTCAAAGATGTGACTTGGTTAAGCTACCCACAGTGATAAAACATTTTTTGTGACATTTAAGGTATGTTGACATTCCTTCCAGGCTGAGAGATATAGAAAATAGTACACTGTAGAAAATTTCATGACTGCTGGCACCCTGAAGCAATTTAAATGGCAGTAGACAATTACATGTCAGTAAGTGAATCGATCCCCAGAAATATAAACCATGATTAACACTTCTGAGATTTTCGAATATATTTCTAAGTAGATATTTGGACACGCAAACACTGAACACTGCTAAAAAACTTAAAAGAACCAACACTTCTGCAGACGTCAGTGCAAATAATCTTGTGTACCCCTAAGCAAAATACCCAGTGCTTTGATATTTCTTCTGGCATGAAAAGTTCTTATTTAGTCTGTTGTCTTTCAACTGAAATAAATCTATAAGCTGATATTCCACTGAAAGTGGAATATACTTTCTCGTTCTTTTATTCCAGTTAAGACAGCTAATAAAATATAGCCGAAGGCACTCAAGCTGCTGGTAAAAAGATAGCAAATGCTGTTCATAAGTAGCTGATAAAACTTTCAGCCAGTGATTAGGACCACCTAGTCTTTTGCTAAGAGTCACTCTGCTATTCAGAACAAAATTAATTTTCAAAATCATATTTTAGAACTAACATTTTAGACTTTGATTGTGTTTCTATCTCTGCAGGGAAATGTTAATAAAATTTTTTTTTTTTAATTTCACAAAGGTGAAATAAAAATAATTCAGGTAAATAAAAGTTGGAAATCAAGTAATTGTTTTAAAGCTCTGATCGTGGTTGAGTTTGAGCACCTCAGTCAGGAATTGCTTCCAATCTTCAGCCAAATTTCCAAATCCATGTTCACAAAGGCCCCAAATGACTGGACAACAACTCTGCAACAAGCACTGAATATTCGGGATACTGTACAGCTATCTGAAACGTTTGAAATACTTATAACCAAATTTATTTAGTAATCTTACTTCTTTCTTAGTGCTTAGGGTCCTATTTTATTAGATGACTTCAAATTAATCCATTTTTTCAGCTTTGTCTAGCTTGGCAACAGTTTGTAATAAAATTTCTACAGGGAAAAGTATAATGTATTTATCTGAATTAGCTGAATTACTCTTCATCATGTATCCCACCAAAACTAGAATTATTATAAAAATAATAATTATATATCTCTGCTTAGAGAGAGAGAGAGATCAACAAGGAAAAGAAAGCATCCAGTACTGAGCGCTTTTATCTCCACAGTGAAAGTTCTGCCTGTGGAGATATTACAGATTTCTATTCCTAAATGGCCTACAGTTCAGTTGATTCAGACACTTGCATAGATATGAAATTAGACCAAACTCAGCCTCTTCTGTCTTTTCAGGGCTTTGTCACTTCTTGTACTAAGATGGAGAGAGACTCCTGAACATTCATATATATACACCTATATGCATAATTGTCTAGGAAAATGAAGTAGAGGTTTCGAAGTAGGAAGCATTAGGAGAAATCATGACCAGCTGGATCAAAAGCATTTATCTGAGTTCTGCCATTACAAACCATTGATAACTAGTCTGAAAAGCCAGTTTTAAATTCAGTTTGACAAGCCAACCTCAAAAGACCAGACTGCCTTTGATGTGAGGCGGTATGGCTTGTGAAAACAGTTGAATTATGTCCTTGCCGCATTTCTTAATGAGGTTTTCCCTTTCAAAATTCTTTCACTACGAATATCAAAGACCTTATGCAGTCTTTTGCTTAGGCCCTTTTGTACCCTTTTCTGGCCTTTCAGTGAGTTTGAAAGAGCAGCAGAGAATTACTCTGGCACAAAAGATATCTGGTTGGTAGAAGTGAGGGGACAGTAATAATTTTCATCAGTGCTGGACAACTGTGTTGCTGAATCACTCCATACCTGACCTAGGAGTCAGACTATAGGAGAGGGGAGATATTTATCTATGCTGCCTTGGTTAAGCCAATGTAGTTCACTGGCAAAAGTTGAAAATACAATAATTTTGTGAATGGAAAGCACTAATGAAGTCATTTCTGTGTGTAAATTTGGAAGGGCATTTCATGTGCTTGTAATGCAGCAGTGAAATAAATTAAAAATACAATTTGACCAAAAAAAAAGGGAAAAAATGAAGTCATAGAGTAAGTGCCTGGAATTAAATGAATAGTAACTATGGAGAAGTTAGACGAGAGTCCTCAGAACTTGATCTAGTAGCTGATGTTTCTCCCCATGGAAGGAGAGTTGGAACTATATGATCTTTGAGGTCCCTTCCAACCCAAGACATTCTATGATTCTGTGACATAAAATATTGAGAGAAAAACACCCTTTGCATGGATAATATCACCATGACAAAGCTTGACTTCCTACACTAGAAATTTTAGTGTCCTAATAGAAAGAACTTGTTTCAAGCAATTTAAATTGTAATCAGAGTTATGTGGGCTACATTCTCTATTCAAGACCATTGACTGAATGCAGATTCAACCAGTTAAAAAACATTGTTGACCTTATGAGGCCATAAGGCAGGTAAGGCAAAATTACCAATTACCTTTGTAAATTAATGATTTACTACTGCATGTGCATGAGGCCCTTTGTTTGCTCTATTGTTTATTAAAAAACACACAGTGAACATGTCATTAAATAAAATTTTAGTGAATCCATAGAATTACTTTGTGCTAGACTGAGATAATGTTTTTATGATATTAATTTTCTTTGTGAGTTTAATAATTTTAGACCATACTGTTGTTCCACTTTTTGTCTCAGTATCCATTTATTCCATGATTTTGACTAAAATATTTTAAAATATCTACACCTTTTTGTAGTTTCCACAGTTGAGGAAGAATAATTTCAATATGTGTCTCATTTTTGCTATAGTTGGATGCAGAATAATTGTTTTTTCTGAAAAAAAGAGTTTGATTTAAACCAGAAGTTAATAAACAACATATTTATAAAACAGCTGCAGCATAAAAGCTGTTATAAAAGAACATGAAATAACTTCTCAGGATTCTAATTAAGTTATAAAACTATTTATAAGTCAAAGTACATTTAGAGTAAAACATAGAATTTTTTTTGTTGAAACTTTTGTCTCTGTTCTTACTAAGGCTGATAACTTGTGAGGCAGTATTTGAAGTATGTTTGTTATTCTTCCCATTGCAAAATTTGTTAACAGCTAATAACCTCCTAAGACAAATTTGAGTTACTCTCTGGTTAGGTAGATGATGTAGGGTCTGTTATGAAAGCAGACATGTGACTGCATGAATCTTTTGACATAAAAACCACTGCTGTATTTTAGCATCATGCAAAATATCTATGTCATACTTAGTATATTGGTTTAAAACTATGTACTTGTAGTTAGTGAGAATATTGTGGGCAGAAAGCATACAGTTTGAAACCTTTTTTTTTTTTCCTTACCTGACAGTAACTATGTATGCCTATTAAGGTATTTTTCTTAGTTCAAATGGATTAATAAAAGAATAAGTGAATCATCAATAAGGCATAAGAGCAAAGAAAACCTCAAGCAACAAAAGCCATGAGAAAAAAATGGCACTGATGGAAAATATAGTGGTTGTGGTCATCTTTTCTTGTCTTGTTAGTTTGGCATGAAATTTTGAAGTGTTACTTCAGCCTTAAAAAATACAATTAAAGCATATTAACGCTTCCTTTATTTAATAATATTGAGCAGTACCCTAGTCTTTGCTGAAGTATTAAAAAGTATCCATGCATTGCAATTATATGGACTACTTGCAAAAAAGTCTTAGATCATTTAGCCTGTGACCTTCAAAATGAACAAACCTTTCTCAGTTCAGCAAATTCAAACAATAATGTAAGATTTAGCTGAAGTTGGTCTACCAAGTCAAAAGAAATTTCATCTTACCCCAATATTAGTTATTAAGAAGTTAATCAAGTTTCAAATTGGAAAAATAGAAAGCTAAGAGAGGAGATACCTTGGTATTCTATTCTGCTGAGTATAGTAGGTATTTGGTAGCTGCTGTAAGGGCTGTTGCCCATAAAGATATTTAGTTGAGTATCAGATTAACATCTAGCTTTCTTTAATTTCAGTCAGATGTATATGTTTAAATATCCTTCCAGATTTACACATACGTGGAAATAAGGAAGTCTTTGTATACACAGCATAATGCATATGTGTATACATGTGTGTGTATGTGTGCAACCTAAGTTAATGCCTACATTTGGTCGGGGAGGATCTCTAGGCTTCTCCCACTGCACTGAACAAGGGTTTCCTTCCTGTCCCTACCTTCCTGTCGCAGCATAGAGGCATCAAGTACTATTTGAGACAGGCTCGGATATCATATCCCACTACAGATAACAATGAAAAGCCAAACTTTAATTATAATCAATGATGTAGGATATTAATACCTTTTGAAGTCTTGACCACAAGAGAGAAAACAGTGATTGCTGAATGGTTTTTTAAAAGTCTGTGCTGAGTTGTGGAAGTTGCACAATTGAAAAATAGAGTGTGAATTTTTCTAGGCGTTATCCACGGTGCTTCCCACTGTCTGGATTGGTGTATATATTACATCTAAAAGCATAAATTAGATGGAGTGACACTACTGCCTTTTTCTGCCAGGTATTAGGACAGAGTAAATTAACTTGCTATGTCTGTTTGGCCTGAAGTACCCACACATGTCCAAATTAATGCATACCATACTAGAACATATTCATTATCTATGTAGAATTTGTTGTTCATTACAAAGCTTACAGGAAAAAAATAATTATGTAGTACAGACAAAATGTTTCTTATTACAAAAACTGTATGAAAGACCTTATCACAAATTACAGTCAACAGCCAGCTAGTCCAAAATTTTTGTTGTATGGGTGATGAATGAAGATAAGGGCATAGTGGGGGCATACACACTAAAAGATGTAGATGTGCAGTAAACTTTCAAAACAGAAATGTGGTCCAAGCATCTGGGACCCTGGCCATAGTATAGCCAGAGAAAATAGGTTCATCGAGTTCCCACCCTGCAGATCAGCAATGTTTTTAGTATCTGCTGTGTCTCCTACCAATCGCTTAGTTTCTAAAGAGGAAGGCATCCTAGCTGCACATGCATCTGCCTCGGACTGAAGGAAAAATAGTGGGTTTACTGCAAAGTTTCATGATTTTTCATTGTTTTTTTCTAAGAGTCACATATATTTATCCAGCTCATATATTTTTAAGGCTAGCCTAGCCCCACAGAAAAAGAAGTAAACCTGTGCGGAGTCTCTTATTTTACAGGCTGGATGTAAAATAGCAAGTTAAATCTTGCTTGAAAAAGAGAGGATATGATGCACTTTGAATTAAATTGTACATTCACTGAGCTGCATGCGACCTCCATGTAGGAAACATGAATTTGTGTGCAAAAGTACAAAAGATCAGACCAGGGCACTGAATTAGTAATAAGCCTTAATGATTCTGCTAAGAGAAAATGCCACAGATAGTTTATTATATGATGCATGAAAGCCAAAGGGGTAGAACTCCTGGAGGAGGTTGTAATCAGCCACACAATCAAGTTTTGTAGGTGGTTATATGAATGTAATACATTGCTAATTCTCTCGTGCTAAACACTGAACTACCATTGAGGACTTTGTTGAATTATTAACCTTTGTCTCTCCAAGGTCAGTCCAAAGCAATTATATTCCTGGTGAGTGACTAACTACAAGATGATTTCGAGAACCTTTCTTGTGCTCGCACTAATTTGGTTTGAATTTTGCTATTTTTCTTAAAAATGAAGGTTCAGCAGGCTAAATTTTCTGATAGTAACTTTGTAATAGTACATAATAATCTTAAGGGATATTTTAAACTAAAGGAACTGCTGTTTGCAGCAGGCACAATATTGATCTAAATAACACAAGTTTCTTTCCAGGTTTTCTCATTAAATGACCTGAAAACAAAACATTCCACTGCGCATATGCAACATCTCTGTAGGTCAGCTTTCTGTGTTTCCCATTCAAAATGAAACAGAGAATAGCTGGGAAAGCACTGCCAAAACAATAATCCAATTTATGAAAATCCATTACTAAATGAATCCAATTATTCCATAAGTGGTGGAACTGAATGAATGTAACTGAATCTAAATAGATAAATAATTATTTTAAAAAAATCCAAAAGCTACATAGTTATTAAAGTCTGTCTACCTAACTAGTAAAATTGAAAACGTAACAAATTAATTTACATGACTGTGAAGGGAAGAATAAATATGTATATGCAAATGCATTTTAAAGTAATCATTAGTATGTTCTATTTCTACCAGTGCTTAAGCAGAATTACTAGAATGTGGAATCTGGTCTAAATTCTATCTGCTATAGTTGAGGCAAAATTTGACATTACCAATTGATAATAAGTAATTACTTAAATTACTTACTACAATCAGAAAATCGGGAGTTTTTTTATGTTGGACTGTCTTTCAACAAAAATATGAAAAAAGATCAGTGTCTAAGGCAAACAGGAAAAAGGAAGGAAACATAATTGATGGAGACAGATGAGGCTTGCCAAACAACTCCAGTTTTAAAGATGCTGGATTGGATTAAGAGGATCTATGCTTAGGTTCCTGTAAAAGAAAATATCTCTGGGTCAGCTTATGCATCTTGCCTGTAATATTGGCATTGCATTTTCCTGCTTAAGATAATCACCAGCCACAGGCACAGCAGCCTATGGAGGACACCACCTTGGAGTAGGAGGTTATCTCCCAAAAGGCTGCAGCCCATAGACAGCCCATGATGGAGCAAGGGAAATGTCTGAGGAAGAAGGGGTGGCAGATAGAAGCAATTATGGTCTGACCACAACCCCCATTCCCCATCCCCCTGCACCATTTAGGGTGGGGCTATAAGATTAAACAAGACATAAATTGAGCCTGGGAAAGGGGGGAAGAAAGGTAGTATTTTAAAATTTGGGGTTGCTTCTCACTAGCCAGGGTCTATTTTTATTACTAATAAATCGCATTAATTTCCCCCAAGTCAAGTCTATTTCCCTGTGACAGCAATTGGTAAGTGATCAGATAGCTATTGATGGGGAACAATACTATCTTGCAGCATTTCTCCTTGCTCTTTTGCTTTCCTTCAGAGACAATGAATACTTATAAAACTTTCTTTTTTTCTCAAATAAAAGTAAAATATTATTTAAAAGGATTCTTACACAGCTATATTTTTAAAAGTTAAGATTAAACAATTCCTTGCTTTTTGTCATCTATCATCTACCAACAATAGTGTGTGGTATTTAATAAAAACAACAGCAGCAGGGGGAAATATCAAGTTCACTATAGCACATATTTGAGGACATGACAATCAATAAAGGGCAGGACTTCCTTCTTCTTAACTTCACAAGATGTTACCACGAGATTGAACTGCTTGCCAGTGTGTGTCAAAGTCATTACTTTTGACACTTAAGGCACTGCTGTGATGTTTCACCATTTAAAGTCAGACTGTGGGTCATATCAACAGCTGAGTATTTTATCCTTTTGTAACACAGATTTACTGATATTTGCTAAAGGGATCAAAACTAAAGGGCCAGACTTTCTGCCATGAAAGCTACAGTTGCTTCAAAAAAAATATTGATAGTTACAAACATACCAGTAGAAACTAAGGAATATTTTTTGCAAGGCAGTCTTTGTGGCCATATAATAGAGCAGTATAGAAAAACATCAGTTATGGTAGTGACATAAAAATATTTGGAATAACATAAATCTGTATGATACAGATAATGTCTTTGAGGTGTATGTACTCCTGATGAAAGTGTGTAAACTTAATTTTTACTTCCAGCCACACCATTAGCATAAAATATGTTCTGAAAATAAATGAGTGTAAAGGTTTAGTGTTCTTAGGGAATGTGTGGTTCATGTATTAGAGAGTTTTTAATAGAAGGCTAATAAATAGCTATGGTATTAGCTATAAATTTGGAGGCATTTACATTTTAAGTTATGGAAAGGATTAGTATTTACGGGATTGAAAGCGTCAATGAGATTTTTTGTTTTCTTCTTGAGTTTAAAAATGAAGAAATTAGAAAAATCTTGAAATAGTAAGTGATAATTTAAAAATATTTCTGGAAAAGATAAAACTTTTTCATACTGTTGGTTCCTTGGTGCTTCTAACTTATGCTGTAGAAAAGTACTATTGCTTCAGCACTATCTGCTGACAGCTGTAAAACGCAAGTCTTACATAGTACAAATTGAACACTTGTTACACACCACTAATGTCAGCCCCAAAGAAGAATTCAAATAAGTCATCCCAACTTCTGACTCATTAGCGGCATATAAAAAGCACCATCCTCTCCCAGTTTTTTCAAAGTGTAAATCTCCCTCCCACGTTTAATATTTTAACACTCATATCTATTGATGAGCTGAGGAAGTTCATGCACTCTCTCTCTTCCAGTCTGTGCAACAGGGTTGTTAACAGTAACAAGGCAGAAAGGATGATGCTGTTTCAATACCAGAAGGAACTACTGACCGTGTTTCTTCCCAGGAAATTCTAAAGTCATGGCAAGTCCGACAACACCTACACAAGTATTTTAAAAATTGATGAAGACATCAAGTTAAAAATAAATAATTTATATAGAGAGAGAGAGAAAGAGAGGGAGAAAGAGGGAGAAAGAGGGGGAGAGAGAGAGAGAAAGAAAGAGAGTAAGGATAACACGCTCCACTCTTGCATTACTGTTGGACTATGAGAAACACATGAAGATGAAGGAGATGTAAGCCTCAGTATACATTGTTAGTGGTAGCCAGAACGCATTGTTGACTTGGGAAAACAAAAATATTATTGAAAAGGAAAATGCTCGGATTCCAGTCTTTCTTGCATAAAAACACATAATATTAGCCTTTCTATGAATCAATAAACAGGTATTTAGAACCTGATGAGAGTTTTGTGGACACGATCTTATTGTCCCCATATTATTTTTATTCCATCTCTGTTCTTCCAGCTGAATTGTAGCTATTTTGTGCATCTGTTCCTTTGCCAGCTGTAACAGTTTTGTTGCTTTTCTTTGGTATGACAGGCATTCTTGATAGTCATGGTATACTCTATATGTGCTTTGCAACTTCACTTGAACTTCCTTCAATATGGATGACCAGAACTCCATATGGTAAGCCAAATAACATAAATATTTTCAATATTAATTAAACTGCATGTATTCTTCAGTAGCATTTCCTTTTTTTCCCCCTAGATTTCTTTTTCTGTTCTTTTTCTGTGCTAACAATGTACAGAGCTTTTTTTACCTCTTCTTTCACTTCTTAATATTAATTTTCTTCAAACACAAAGCTTGTTAATTCACATACAAACTACTAAACATTCTATTTGTGTTGCTTCTTAAGGTCATCCAAATACTTCTGTATTCTTATGTCCAATATGAAACACATGATATTGCCCCCTTTGGTGCCACTGAATTGTCTGCTAATTTAACTAACTTGCTCTTGCTGTTAGACTCTTTTAACCCAGGACAGACCTTTAAATAATTCCAGGGGGAACTGTGACATCCTAGTTATTGCACACAGTCCTTTTCTTCTTCAAATCCCTGTACTATTCACCTTTTTTTAATCTTAAATATTTATTTCCTGTGTAGCACCAGATCAATTGTTCCGTTGAAATTCTGGTAAAATAAATTTGGCATGTGTCTGTTATCTAGAAAACAACCCATATCTTTTATTAGTTGTTCTAGCTGCCCCTTCGACTAGGAAGGCATTTAAGAAAATGAATATCGCCTGTGTTTCTCATTGAAGGATAGTAAGAAGATAATTCTATCCTCTTACTCTGGGAGATCTGAGGATAACAACCTGGTGACCTTTGTGTTGGGAGAAGATACTCCATTAAGAGCTCCTGGGTGAAACAGGAGCAACTTTGAAATGTAATAAACATGATTATAGAAAAGAACCCTGTCAAATGGACTACGTTTAAAATTTTTTAAAAAGCACTTCAGATAGTTCTTTTTCTGAATTTCTGAGAAATTCAGTAGGATTTTATTGCTTTGATAATTAAATCTTTTTTCAAATTAGAATATGATGCACATGTTGACACAATCATTTTCATGTTTTAGGAAAGATGCTGATATAAGAATTTCAGTTTAAATTTAAAAATGTACTTCAGTGAAATAACATTAATTTCAGTGCAACCTGTTTTGTCAAATTCTGATAGTATTGTTTTCAATTTGTTTGAGCAGCAAAATAATTAATAATTTACTTGCATGGTTTACACAAGTGAGCTACAAAAACACTTCAATGCATTGGGAACTAATCAGAGGTTACTTAACAAATCAATCACCTCACTCAGAGCCCGAGGAGATCAGAATATGAAAGCTTTAATTTTTTTATTTATTTCCGTCATAAGGTGATAGAAAAATACAATTTTCATTTTTCTGCTTAAAATTAATTTAAATGGAAAGCAAATTAAGCCAACCATAAAGCAATGGAAGATCACAAATGGAATAGTTTCCCATATTAAAACACAGAAGAAAAGGCTATATTTTTTCAAGTGTTTTAAGAAACTCACATTTGAAATATTTAGCATCCAGTATCCATTGTACGTAAAGTGCCCAAAGCAGTGTGAGAGATACACACATAGAATAGTTTATAACTCTCTCACTTCAAAGACCATCTAAGGCATTTCATTTATTCATTTATTTAATTCACTGCAGAAGAAAGAAATCATAATGAATAATCAAGAAAAAAACTCCTCAGAACTTCCATACCAAAATATTTTTTCCTTTGCTGAATGTTAAATCCAACATCCTGTTTCTCAATGAGATATCCATTTCCAATATCCTGAGGAATGCAGCACACATCAGTTGTGTGGAACAGCAATGTAGCAAGAATAGCACCAGGGAGTTGAAAGGTTTGGTCCTTAGATATGTTTTCAAGTTGCAGTTCTTGGCATATGGGATATTTTTAAAGATGCTTACTCAAATAAAAAGAATAAAGATCAATAGCATATTTCTATTTGTTGCAGTGAGACCACCGCATGTTGGTTTTCAGTGGTGTCCATCCTACCTTTCTGGGACACAGATAACATTTCTTTAAAATTAAAAGTTTCATATAAGTCATGCAAAATTCAATTGAATATCTATTAATTGGGAAGCATTAAATATATGGACAGCTGTGCAAAAGAAACATAGCTGGAATATGAATGCCTAATCATATGCAGCTCTTCATGACTTTAGATCAATATTTCCAGGGTTATTTGTCTAGATGCTGCTTGTGCTAGTCTGCTGCAGGGCTTATGCACCATTGAAACCAGTTTCTTGTAGAGTAACAGGGTTATTAAAGTAGCTTTGACCATTTGATTTACTCTGGAACATTTCAATGCCACTGCAACTTAATAAGGGAAAGCAATGACAATTAAGCTTCATTGGTTTTCAGAATAAGTGTTTCAATTGTGTAAGCATACCCTACTCACTTGCCATTTAATGCTGCTACTCCAACAGTGCTTCTGGCAATTGACATACTTGCCACAAATGTCCACTGCTGACTTTGAGGGTCCCACCTCTCAACTGTGTTCAAATAACTCCAACCATCATGTCCTCCCACTGCATAAATAGGCCCTTCAAGCACTGTAACTCCTAAAATGGAGGAGAAAGTGAGAGAAGATAAAAGTGTTTCCTCTATCAGTAGTAAAAAATAAAAAAAGTTTTTCAAAACACAACCAACAAATGAACTCCTATATTCAAAATGAAAAAGGAAGCACCAATCTGAGATTTGATTAAGAATTAACAAACAGGAACAAAATTAATGCCACTCCACATGGCTCTATGAAAAACGTGTCTTGTGAAACAAACAATTTCATTTCTTGGGAAGAGTGTTTGCTTCATAAAATAATCTGTCAATGATGTGATCCTCTTAGATTTCTGTATTCCCTTTAGTATCTCATTCTGATCATGTATTAGCTCTTTAGAATAGCAGTAAAGCACATAATAAAGTATGGCCTGGATACCTGGTAGATTGCAGATTATTGTCAACCTAAGAGGGATTTCATTGAATGGAATTGCTTCTACAGTGGTTGAAGTCTGTTTTTTCACCATTTTTGTCAATTGTGTAGAAGAAAACATCAATTTTTCAGTAGCAGGAAGCTTGTGGACTGGTACAGAATCAAAAAGCACATTCAAAGGCTTGAGCAAGTAATTAGACTGAGAAATTTAAGCTGCTTCCTGTTTTACTCTATCAAAAAAAAAAAAAGAAATGACCACACCTTCACAGAAAAATAATGTTGGCTATATGAGGATTCTTTTATCTACTGAAGAAAAGTAAAACAAAATGTAAAGTGTGAAGACTGAAGTTGGAAATATTTAAATAAGAAACAATTTTTTAACTGTGAGGGGTTTGAATCTCCCAGTCGAAGGAATTGATGAATTTTCTATCTCACAGTCTCTTCAGTTAAGCTTAGAAGGCTCTGGAAGATAAGTTACAGCTAAGCGTCATTTCTTACAAGACAATGAGCGCAGTAATTCCATTCTATGAATCCATGATCCCAAATGAACATTGCTCTCAAAAATCTCAGGCTAAATCCACTCCTATTTCTAAGTCAATGTCTTTTTTTTTTCCTCACTCCATTTCACACAATTTGAACTCATCAAAAAGTCAGAAAACAATAGATCATTAAAGTTTCAGAGAATGGGTTTATTTTTTCTTGAAGAAAAGTCTCTCTTTAATTTAAAACAATGTGAAGTTTCTGCTTTCTGTGTAGGAATGTTTTGCTCCATTTCAGAAAAGTAATCAACTTAAAGTTTATTTGACTTTAAAACTATATTTCTCAATGAGTTTGAACATGTTTCACCTCAGTGTTCACAGAAAGTGTTCCTGCACTTTGGGTTGATTTTCGTTTGTCAATATTTTTTGACTTAAAAAAGACAGGAATTCAAAAAACCCTACTAATCCTTAAAAAAAATTTCCTCCAAATGAAGGCTGAACCTCATCTTTTTCTATAGAACTCATTCTCCAATTGTTTTCATTATCTTGCTTAGAAATTATTTTTATTCAATCACATGCTCCAGTTATAATTCTTCCAGAATATTAAAGTGGATATTAAATTGAAGTCATGATCCATATAGCTCAATATCTAATCTCAGAACACAACCAGTAACATCATGTGGGAAGATGTGTCAGTGTTCACATAAAAATGAGGGGATTATATGATAATATATGTAGTTTGGGGGGGTGGTTTTTGTTTACTCTAGTATCTAATATTTTTTAATGTTCTTAAATCCTGAACAAAGAGGTTTACATTGTCAAAAAATTATTTACTATGATTTCTCATAAAAATATGGTACTCCGTAGATATTCATCCATATATTCTTTGTTAAATGGAAAGTTAAGTGGAAAATCAACTCTTTTTGGAATAACAAAATGAATAATACTCAAAGAAAGTTCAGGGGGGTAAACATTTCTATACATGTACGTGTACATATAATTGGTGTCTAGACAAACACACAAACCCTCTCTCACCTTCGCACATAAACAGAGCTGTATTATTATGCAGTGAATTTCACATGGAATCTATGATGCACATAAAAACACATCTCGTCAGTTTTGAAATTTCCAGCCTTTACTTCCTCAAATAACTTATTTGCACTTCCACTAGGATATAAAGAGTTTTCCTCAATTACTCTTTTTATCTCATGCAGTATTTAATTTTTTTTTCAAGTCCTTCATATTTGAGTTTTATTCTCATCTATTTCCTGCTGGAAATTAAGCCACCACAATTATTTCAATTATTTTTGTAGGAAATTTGATTTTCCCTTAATCAAAATACCATTCTTCCTGCATTTTCATGGATTTTTACTTTTTTTTTTTAGTGACAATGAAAACTGATAAACTCATTGCATTAATATGTTACTTTCTCTCTGCATTTCTTGTTATACCCTTGTAACGGAGCTTTATACAGAAAATAGTCTTCAATGGCTTCTCTGTTCTTCTCATGAGAACTTTTCTGAGTTTATACAATGTAGATAGAACCCTGTGAGATGCACAGTTCCTTCTGATTTTTTGCCCATTGCAGAAACCAACATACTGCCCTCAGTAGTTTCTGGCACCCTTTTGTGGAAGCTGCTGTACAAAATGTTGCATCTCTTGGGTGCCTCTGTTACCTGTACTCAGACCCACATATCTATGAAGCCCCACAGTCTGATTCTTGTGTTTTCTAAGAAGCCAGGTTGGCAAAGTTCTAAGCAATGCAAAAGTATTTTCCTTCCCCATTAGGCAGTGCTTGCACCATATGTTTCAAAATATTCTAATGAGTAGCAACGATAATGTAATTGTCTTCCCCAGGGAAATATATAAATATACAGTTTATATTACAGCAGACTGTGTCATAGATGAAGAATTCAATATTCAGGCCTTGAATTCAAGCATTTGAATTCATTCTTAGATGCCAGAATTTCTCTGTGATTTTTATATCACACATAGGACTAAAGAGTAGTCCCAAAAATGTTGCTTGTAGCCTCCTTATCAAAGAGGACGGATTGAAGTACATCTCTTCTCTGACTGGAATTACTGAACAGTCCATGATAACAGCAAATGGCAACACCACAATCTTAAGGGACACATTCCCCAAGATCACAAAACAAAATATTTTTCCAGTAAAATTGATGAAACAAGACTATTCTCTTTTCTAAATGTTCCAGATCATTTGTTTTAATAGACGAAAAAATTAAATTCATTGTAAGTAGTCTGTGCTGAAATGTCAGAGTTCTAATCTTATTAGCGCACTGTAGAATTCCTCCTCCTTAAAGAGCAAAGGTACTGAACTCTATATATCTTTTATTTTTTCTAAATGATGCAGCCAATTTCTGCTTGGTCTCTTGAGATAAGATTTCTCATCTTTTTGTAGTCAAGATACTGAACAGTGTGTTAGAAGATCAGAGTTCATTTCAACTTCATGAAACAGGTTTTCGTGTTCATTATGTGTCCTAGAGTAAATTGACGTCAGAGCACATAATTTTGTTTTCTGTCACCTATGTCCACAAGATAATAAAACTCCACCTAGATTTACACTCAGAATGTAGATAATGGGGTTTTTTGATAAAATATATTATATAGAATGAGCTTTTCCTGTTCCTAAATGAGAAAATAACTGTTTCCAGCTGACACTTAAACTCTTATTTGTCATTATGCAAATTGGACGGAAGAATAATACTGCTAGCTCTTTCAGGACAGTTTGCTAAGAGAAGAGAAAGGGCAGGAGGCCCTCATAGCTTTTCTTTCTGTACCTCATCTTCAACAATTTTGTAAAACCAGTTTAAGATGCAAGAAAAGAAGAAATCCTCTTGGATTTAATGTTTCACATGATACTAGCGCTCTGTTGTTTTCTGACAAAAGCAATAATACATTCAGACAGGGAGTATTTTACTGTAAGAGAATTACATTAAATAACAAAAATTGTTATTTATAGATAAAGAACAAAAAACTGGAAATTAAAGTAACAACAACAGATCTCACTTTTTTAATTTGTAGAAAATAATAACTCTGGCATCAAGGGAGCAATTTGTTCTACCTATCTTTTGATGAATTACTTTCATTTACATGACGCTGTGAACAGTTTGGCTTTCCTAGTTCTCATAGAGTTGGAGAGCTGAAGCAACTATGAACATCCCTTTTAGGAAAGGAAGCAACTTTTTTCTTAAGAGGAGATATGTTTTCAGCAGTATATTGAGTAGTTAAGTACTCTGCAGTAAGTACAGCACAGAGAAACCTTAATGTTTTCCTGAGCAAAAAAAAATACCTGGAAAATAATTATTCTAAGCATTTTGACTTAGGAATTTATAAAAGTAAACTGTATTATTTTTAAACTACAAGACATCTAAAAAATTAATTGTCCAGTTTGCAATGGCAGGCATTTTTCTTTAGATTGCCTTGACAAAGCTATGCAGCAAAAACCCTATTATGCCTAATTAGGTGCTGAGATCTGTACAGCTCCAATTATTTATACTTGAAGATTGGAATGGGACTCTAATTGCTTTTCTGTAATGTTACAAAATAAAGGAACACTGCCTATCATATTTTTAACTCTGCATTTCCTTATCTGCCTGATGCACCTAATTTTAGAGAGTGAAATTTTAAAAAGTGTAATTTTTTTATAAAACAACTGCAAATATAGTTTCATACTGACACTTGGATACAAAATGTCAAAGAAAAAAATATCTGTGGTGCTAGCTTTGCTGTAGTCTCTGCATTTTGATATTTGTAGAGACATGAAATTTTAACTGGGAAGCATATATCTGAATCCAACACCTTATTTTTTAAATAATGACATTAGCTTTCAAGCAGATAACAGACATACACTGTATAATGACATTGAAGGTGAGAAGACAAATCAGTGGTTTGTTATCCAAGTACTAAACTGGATCAAGTAACACCCAGAATTTATTCTACCCTTTTAAGCTCTGCATTTATTTAGTGTCCAGGTAGTAGCACCTTTCTAACAACCTCCTTTCTCACCCACACCCACAGAAGCATATTTATAAAACTTTGCATTAATTATAATTAATATTACTGCTTTTTCTTACTCTGTTCTTTCCCCCGTTATGTCTTAAACCACTTTTCTTCCATAGTAGTGATGCCAAAGAAAGTAAAGTCCAATTTGCTTTATTAGCTATGAATTAAATAATTAATTAAATCTCGTATTTATTTCTCAAAGCCATAATATTAACTGAGTGTGAAATACAAATACTGTTCTTTGGATGCTGCATATAGGACTGCCATAGGACAAGCTTGGAATTTAGTGTGCAATTAATTGGAGAATTAGACCTGATGTACCTTCCTTAGTGAATATTCAGTGACTCAATGTTGAAAATACCTATTCCTATGTAAATTTACAAGCAAATATCAAGGCTCATTTAAAGAATTATATCAATATCACTGCCCTCTTGGGCCAGAAGATATTACACTAACATGCTAATATAATGCAAATTTATAGAAGAAAAGATCTGACTGTCGACCCTTTATTTACATTCAGTTTTGTAGATAAGACACTAGATTCTCAGCTCTGCCACACTGTTATCCTGAGAACATGACTCAGAAATTATTATAAGTGTTGCTGTTATGATTTGTAACTCTTTAGTGAATTGGGTCATGATCTACTACTTACTGAAGGTGCAGAAAATAACTCAGAAAAAAAATCACTCTAATGTTCCCCATGATTAGGAGAAAAATCCAAAGCAAAATCTAATATACATGCAAATCAATATTGCAGAGAAAATACTTTAAAACGCTCAGGCCTTACGTCAACCCACAGTGAAAGCAGTCAGAATGGCATATTTTTTCCTGAGATTTAACATGAAAAAATAACAATAGTTTAACTACATAGAGGTATACAGTAGTCAATGTTGCATAAAAGAAAGGTTCTCCAACTAATATCTTAATAGCTGCTTCTGGGATAAAAAATACAGCTATATCAGAGCATTGCTGTGTTCTGGTAAGCTAGTCTATTGAGGAAGTCGATGCTTAGGTGGTGGAAGGTTTGGGCGTTTTTGTTTGTTGGGTATTTTTGGAGGCGACAGATTGTGGGGTATTCTGTGCATAGAAATCACCTCATAAAGATGGAGAACATACATCTTAACTATAGCACTGCTTTTATGAAATGCTGATGTACCCAGAAAGATCTACCATTGCAGAAAAATAAGATATTTACAACAGGGTCTTGAGTTGAACCTTTATGGGACATGAATCTTTCTCAGCTGACCAGAACCGACCAAAGTGATATTCCATACTGTATGGCGTCATGCTCTGGAAATCTGGAATACCTTTGCCCAGTGCAGTAGAATTTGGTCAGTATCATATATGTGATAGCATGAAGTGCTATAATATTTTCAATTGTCTGCATGTTCTAAAAACTAGCACGTGGAAACATTTCCTTTATCCAGTGTTCTAGCTGTTTGGCACTGTAACACACATTATGAAAAAAATATCATTATATCATTCAAGAATTCTTTTATTGATAAATATTTGCTCCACAATATTGGGAAATTCATTAGTCAAAAATAATTATAGTTTTATCATACTAATATGGTATGACCTAATCTGTTGCTTTCAATGCTAATTCAGTTCTCTTCATTGTACTGACATTTCTTTCTTCCTTCCTTTTGTCTCTGGCCTCCAGGTTCCTATATGCCCAGATGTCCAGAATGGAGTCACAGATTCTCATTCATCTGTCTCTGCAGCTCTGTGCTTTTTAATCTCCACAGAGTGGTTTCTTTTACATAAAGACAACATACAAAAAATTGGATTTATTACGTTGTAAAACTTAAAAAAAAAAAAAAAATCCAGACCCAGAGCAAACCCCTGCTTATTTTTTTGTTGCATGTTAATGGAAGACGTAAATTTGCTACTTTTGGCTCCTTGGTGGCCCAGCAATGGTGATACATAAAAAGAAGAAACTACCATGCAAGATAGTAGAGAAAGAAGAACAAAGATCCCTTTTATCTTGTACATTTTTATAGTTTATTTTACAGTTACCATGGATGGGAGTGTTAAGGCTATATCAAGCTTTTATTTACATTCCTAGTCTATTTTAATGGTTTCTGCTCTTCCTGAAATGCTTTCTGACAGATTGTTACTCCATAGACAAACATGTATTTATTGGGGCTTAAGCACTGTCTAAAATAACATCATTGCTTAACTGCCATAGCAAAAGTTTTTAAAACGGAAGATGAAAGTTCAACTCTCACTGACGTGAAAATTATCCTTCAAACTAGGTCTAAAGAGAGGTATCATTCATCATTAGATTTTTGGTGTTGAATAAGCAATAATCTATGTTACATGATGTTTCATGAAAGCAGTAAAAGTGACACAGCCTGTACAGTTAGTGGTTTTGCTATTTTGCTGTGTATTTGATCTAGTTTGCTCATGAATCCTATAGCCTATGTTTTCCTGGTGGAACAGTTTTAAAAATCTGTTAGTAACACTCATTCTTTAAAGGATTTGTTTCCAAACAAAATTTATTTGGCATAAAACAAAGTAGAGGTGATCACTTTCCATAGTCATCTCATAAAATGCATCTTTAATATACATAATTTTTATTGCAATGACATGTTCATTATAAATTCGTGGTATCAAATATGTGCTATCTATGTGTTTCTTCTTCCCTTGTTTCAGTGTAATCAGATACTGTTTTACCGTTATGGATCTAGTAAAGTTTCTAGCATCTGCTGCTTTTTCTGGTATTGCACTGAAGGCTTATTCTAAAAAGCTATTGAAATTTACAAATTTATTGTTAAAAAATACTTTATTTACTTTACCGGGGAGAGCAATAGGATTAAAAATATCTGCTTCATGTCAATATTTATATAGAGAAATATTATTATGTAGAATATTTTTTAACTTATTGCTTTATGAAGGAATAATTCTACCATAAATTACCAATTTCTGCACCTATTGATGCGACTATGTTACTGCTAGCCCTTTAAGACATGTACTTCATTACTATGCTAGTTTTATTTAAACAGAAATGTTCATTAAAATGTACTATATTTTTTTGGTTTAGTTTTGTATCTTAAGTAGTTTTTCAAGAATCCATATTTTTGACATCTCTCAAATCATACCCACATACAGGCATAAATACCCAATACAGTATCTTTGACTTTCTTTTAAAAAGTTCCAGTGCAACTGGAATTTAAGTCATATTTGCATTACCAAATTCTCAGTTTCCAGTCTACTCAATAGTATTTGTTGTACATTGAGAAGCAGGAACTGCTCCCACAAATCATTTAATCCTAAGTATGCTACACTTCTTTTTCCCATGGAGATGAGATTATGCCCTCTCAGTTGCTCTACTCCATTGTACATGTACCTACTTAAGCAGCTGAATTGTACCCAAATTCTTAGATCTCTAAAACTGTGGAGTTGTAATTATGCCCTAAGGTTTCACACAATGTAAAACTATTTGATAAACAATAATTCCTTTTGAAAATACAAACATTACTTGTAAAGCATCTCATTAATTTTGAATCAATGAAATAGTCAACAATTTAATACTTTTAAAAGTAGATAAAATATTTTCTAAATTATCATTTAGTGATATAAAAAATATACGAGCTTATAACAATTAATTTACATGTCTAGATTTTTTAATATTTTTATATTATTTATATTACTTATATTTATACTACTTATATTTATACATGTATTTTACTTCTGAGATTTACCATGTAGTAAGAAGACTGATAGATCAGTTTCTTCGCAATTTTCACTCTAGTATTTCCAATTACTAGTATTTCTCGTTACTACTGAAAGTTACAGAGGCATCCCTATATTTTTCCCAAGTAAATTTTTTTCCGTTCCCTCTGACTTATGAGTTGGACTCTACAGCAGTAAGCATGAAAGTGGAAAATCAAGCTGGGTCTAAGAAGCATGGTGGGTCATTCCCTTTCTGTGAAATACAGAAATAGGCCTTTGTGCAAACACATGATGCCATTTGATATTTTGTCAGCAAGATCTAAGGTATTCTGGGATATTTTATCCTACAACTCCTTAACTTCATGTATTGTCTTTCCACTTCTGAGTTTTGAAGTTAGCATTTTAGATATTCATTCCTGCACATACCAGTTCCATGACAATCACATTATAAGAAAGTATTCACTCTAATTTCAAGCATACCCCTCGGGTCCTTTAAAATGCATTTACATTACATATTTAGTTTCTTCAGAACAATAGGTTGAAGACTAATCCACTGTGTAAACTGAGACTTGGAAACTTTTGAGGTCTTCTACGGCCATTCAGTCAGGGTAGAGTGAATTCTATCTACTCTAGGCCTATAGCCTATGTAAATACATCTAAGGCTTTCCCATCAACTATTAATATTTTCATAGCATTTATAGCAGATGATTACAACTCGGAAGATTCTCTCTTCCAAGAGGAGAGGAGGAAAAACATGTAACTTGCCTCTACTCTAAGCCATACAGGATTTTACGAGGTAATACCATGCCCTGTCAGCCTCCTTCCCACGCTGATCATCTTGAAGATATGTGTTTGACTGTGGATAGTGAGATAAGTATATTTTCAAAGCCAAAACTTAAAATAGGAGCTTAGACACACTTTACATAGTTCATGGAAAGAGCAAGACTATTTAGAACACCTACCTGAAAAGACTGCTGTTCTTTAATTATACAGAAAGCCTAATTTTCTCACTGTGGCATTTAAACTGTTTCTTTTGGAAAGACAAGACAAGTACCAATCCTTTTTAGCTTTTTGGTTTGGTTTTTTTTTTTTTAAAAAAATCACAGTTTCAATGGATTTGATATCTAAAATTCTAATTAGTCTATCATTTGTTCCATATTTCCTTTCTATCTCCTCCTCTACAGAGACTATTAAGTACAGCAAAGAAACTGGAAAAGTGGATACAGAGTTGCTTCATAAAACTGCTGAATTTATAAACCAGAATCTGTTTCACATTTTTCTTTGTTCTTCCAGTCTCTTTCTTCCTTCCCTATATGGATTTTGATTCTATCTTTCTGTTTGTCAGGTTTCACCTTTCCCATATTTCATTTTTGCCTTTCACTGCCTTTCTGGTGTCTTATTGCTCTTTCATATTCCATTCTGTTTTACGGACTACTCAACAGGGATATTAGAATCACTATTACTTTAAATAATAGTTTTGGATCCCACAGTCTGCCCTTTCTTTTTTGTACTTTAGCACCACTTATTTCAAACACTGCCATTAAAAGAGCTTTCACTCATCTTCCATTGGCAGCTTTGAAACTGCCTAAAATATGACTTCCTACACTGTGGGCTTTCGCTATAAGGCCTGTCAACTTTTATTTCCTCATTTCTACATGTATCAACTTCTATACACATGGTTCTATTGAAGATTACATGAAGACAGGATAAAGTGAATTGTATTACCTGGCTGTGACCTTAGTTACAATAGGGTACCACGCACAATTTTTTGCTATGTCAACAAAAAGACATCCATGTAAAGGATGGGTGCTTGTTTCCATCCTGTATACAAAATCCAATTCAAACTAATCTAGCCTTATTGCTACATGGATATAATATAGCACACAGTTTAGAAAACAAATGAAAAAAAATCTTACTTCAGATTGACTTCCATACAAAGTGCATTTACTAAAATAATAACTTCATGGGATACTTAGAAAAAAATTTAAAAGTTATAAAATTCTATTAACTACGCTACTCAGGTAATAATATGATTATTACATAATTCCAAGTAAAGAACACATTTCTAACACCTCCCAAACAACTGTATTTAATCATCCCAATTTAAACTTCTCTCCTCATTTTCATGTTGTTTACAAAAAGGCTGAATTACTTCAATATAAAAATTTAAGAATTTTTTTTACAGTAAGCGAAAAAACCACAAATGGTCAAATGCCTACTTTATTCCTTTTTTCCTACTATAGAAAACATACCAATTTTTCTCCAGGCATAACCTCAACATTCCTCAACTTAAACTATAATGGTATTTTTTAAATCTGTTGACCAAAAGCATCTGTAAAATTATAGTCCAGAATAATTTTTTTAACTGATCACCAAGGGTTTTCAATCATAGATTCATCTCTTTTGTACCTGAGACAAATATTTTCTCTATCAAGCATACCCTAATATTGTATTACTACTTTCCTGTAGTTATAGCTGAAGTCATTGCATTTTTACCACCCTTGGGAACACCACTGATTCTATAAAATTCTGGAACACTGGCAGAAGGGACATTACATGTATTTCTGCATGTAATTCAAGTATTTTCTCAGGTATTTTCTAATTTTCAATTAAATTTGAACTTAGGAAACAATTTTTAATCAGCAAGATATTTAGTGTCATGATGCCATCTGATACAGATTCCCATCACTGTTTTCTACCCTAAGCCTTGTTTAACAGCAACAGTACACATGCATATTACAAGAGTCCAGTGACATAAGTGAAGGCAGGAAAGCATGGTCATTTTGTGAGGTATTGACACAATAGTACAATAAAGGACTTGCTGATTGCAGCTCAGGGGAATGGACAGGATAACATAGAGTGTTGTGTGAGTCAACACAGGCAGGCAGGCAGAATAACCACAAAACCACTGCTGAAATGCAAAGGGTAAATTTATTTCCTATTTATTACCTTCCTAACCAGAGCAACACCCAGGCAGAGACACACAAGCAGGAACATGGCAACTTAGTCCAATCCTAGCGGGTGGCCGGGCTGCTGTTTGCACCCATTTATCCAGGACCCATGCGCATGCAGTTTGCCAGTGTGCTGCGATCTCCTCTGTGCTTTTTATGACTGCTGAGCTTTGATCTCTCTCCCAAAACAGCAAGCTCAAACACGTCCAAAAGAGTGTCTCCAAGTCTCTCCAAACACCTATGTTATCTCTACACAGAAATTTTACTTCTCAAAACAGAGATAAACAGCAGAAGGCATAATAGATATATATATATGGAGTTCCCACACTGTTATTCTCCAGGCCTTGGCATTCCCAGCTGCAAGGTCACTTGAGCAAATCTGCCATCCTCCNTTACGGACTACTCAACAGGGATATTAGAATCACTATTACTTTAAATAATAGTTTTGGATCCCACAGTCTGCCCTTTCTTTTTTGTACTTTAGCACCACTTATTTCAAACACTGCCATTAAAAGAGCTTTCACTCATCTTCCATTGGCAGCTTTGAAACTGCCTAAAATATGACTTCCTACACTGTGGGCTTTCGCTATAAGGCCTGTCAACTTTTATTTCCTCATTTCTACATGTATCAACTTCTATACACATGGTTCTATTGAAGATTACATGAAGACAGGATAAAGTTAATTGTATTACCTGGCTGTGACCTTAGTTACAATAGGGTACCACGCACAATTTTTTGCTATGTCAACAAAAAGACATCCATGTAAAGGATGGGTGCTTGTTTCCATCCTGTATACAAAATCCAATTCAAACTAATCTAGCCTTATTGCTACATGGATATAATATAGCACACAGTTTAGAAAACAAATGAAAAAAAATCTTACTTCAGATTGACTTCCATACAAAGTGCATTTACTAAAATAATAACTTCATGGGATACTTAGAAAAAAATTTAAAAGTTATAAAATTCTATTAACTACGCTACTCAGGTAATAATATGATTATTACATAATTCCAAGTAAAGAACACATTTCTAACACCTCCCAAACAACTGTATTTAATCATCCCAATTTAAACTTCTCTCCTCATTTTCATGTTGTTTACAAAAAGGCTGAATTACTTCAATATAAAAATTTAAGAATTTTTTTTACAGTAAGCGAAAAAACCACAAATGGTCAAATGCCTACTTTATTCCTTTTTTCCTACTATAGAAAACATACCAATTTTTCTCCAGGCATAACCTCAACATTCCTCAACTTAAACTATAATGGTATTTTTTAAATCTGTTGACCAAAAGCATCTGTAAAATTATAGTCCAGAATAATTTTTTTAACTGATCACCAAGGGTTTTCAATCATAGATTCATCTCTTTTGTACCTGAGACAAATATTTTCTCTATCAAGCATACCCTAATATTGTATTACTACTTTCCTGTAGTTATAGCTGAAGTCATTGCATTTTTACCACCCTTGGGAACACCACTGATTCTATAAAATTCTGGAACACTGGCAGAAGGGACATTACATGTATTTCTGCATGTAATTCAAGTATTTTCTCAGGTATTTTCTAATTTTCAATTAAATTTGAACTTAGGAAACAATTTTTAATCAGCAAGATATTTAGTGTCATGATGCCATCTGATACAGATTCCCATCACTGTTTTCTACCCTAAGCCTTGTTTAACAGCAACAGTACACATGCATATTACAAGAGTCCAGTGACATAAGTGAAGGCAGGAAAGCATGGTCATTTTGTGAGGTATTGACACAATAGTACAATAAAGGACTTGCTGATTGCAGCTCAGGGGAATGGACAGGATAACATAGAGTGTTGTGTGAGTCAACACAGGCAGGCAGGCAGAATAACCACAAAACCACTGCTGAAATGCAAAGGGTAAATTTATTTCCTATTTATTACCTTCCTAACCAGAGCAACACCCAGGCAGAGACACACAAGCAGGAACATGGCAACTTAGTCCAATCCTAGCGGGTGGCCGGGCTGCTGTTTGCACCCATTTATCCAGGACCCATGCGCATGCAGTTTGCCAGTGTGCTGCGATCTCCTCTGTGCTTTTTATGACTGCTGAGCTTTGATCTCTCTCCCAAAACAGCAAGCTCAAACACGTCCAAAAGAGTGTCTCCAAGTCTCTCCAAACACCTATGTTATCTCTACACAGAAATTTTACTTCTCAAAACAGAGATAAACAGCAGAAGGCATAATAGATATATATATATGGAGTTCCCACACTGTTATTCTCCAGGCCTTGGCATTCCCAGCTGCAAGGTCACTTGAGCAAATCTGCCATCCTCCTCACTATTCTCGTGCTTTTAACACTTTCATCCCTACATGTGTCTGTGAGAGACTCAGATGTTAATGATTAATGGGTCAAACATTTGCCCATTTGTGGAGGTGGTAGGGTGCTTTGCTAGGCCAGGATTTTCATCCCCCAAGGGGAAGAAGGTGAATTTATGGGTGGGTGCTGGTGAAGCCTCTGGTCCGCATAAATCAGAAGGGGTAACCACTCACCACTGGAGGCCAATAAGAAGCAGACCTTGTGGAGGCAGTATAGTTCTTTTTATTATGCCAGTGTTCTCCCTTACACAAACTGGTTCAATTGTAAAACTCCTCCTTCCACTCTCCACCCACTTTACTCCCTTGGAAGGTCAGATTCACACGGAGCATTGACATTCACACATAGGCCTGGGAATATTCATCCTTTCTGATGGCTCAACTATGCTGATGTGAAAGGCAGTTGTCATGCCATAAACCATTAAAGACCTGCCCCTGAAAGCACTCCCAGTCTCATTTCAGTGTGAATCAACACGTGATCCACAGTGTTGCAAAAGACAGTGTAAAACTTCCCTGCATTGAATTCTGTGTTCCGTGGGCTTCCCCCACTCCCAACAGATCAAGACTGTGAGGACTTCAAACAACAGACATCTAAATTGCAACAATCAAGTCTCGTCATTGGATCCACAGGTGGCAATATCTCTCCACTCTTAACCTTTCTCTTTCTTTCTTTCTTTTGCACATACATTTTCTTAAGTGTTATTTTTATATTTTTAAATTGCTGTATACTACAGAAAATAATGACCAAAATGGCTACATACTTGATTCCCATTACAACCAAATTGGTCTAAAATAAACCCTACATGTGTATATTTACAAACACCAATCTTTCACTGTCATCTAACTGCCCCAAGGGATCTATTAACAGGAACCTGGGTTACCCTCGCCTTCTGGAGCAGATCATAACAGTGTCTTCCATTTTTATTTTTCACGACATAATAATTCTATCACACCAAGTGTATTTAGCAGAACAGACAATGAACGGTTCAGTTTTCTACACCTTGTAACAACAATACTGCAAAACCGAGTTATTGTTACTGGTCAGAATGAGTTTTCCATTAAAAATTACATAACCAAAAAATGTGACATGTTTTAAAAATAATTTTTTTCTTACCTAAGCCATGTCTATGTGTTGACATAGGCGGTAACACAGTCCAAGCCTTGGTCTTTGGGTTGTAACATTCAACAGTGTTTAATGTCTTTAAACCATCCCGGCCTCCAATGACAAACAGCTTGTCGTCGATGACAGCAACACCAAACTGAAGCCTCCTGCCATTCATTACTCCAGCCTGAATCCATATGTTTGTTCTGAGATCATACTTTTCAATAGTGGTAGCTCCTGATGAGACAAGCAGAACTACAAACATCAAAATTATAGATGCATTTAAATAAATGCTTAAGAGAATGACTTGATAATTCATCTGAAATGTAGCCAGTGCTTTATTTTAACATACACATAACAGTGCTTCATTTCCAAAGCTTAAATATGCTACAGAAAAAAATCAAGATAAATATGAAGCTTTACCCTTTGGAACTAATTCTTTGGATTAAAATAAAAAGTTATAATTCCATGGAAAATAATTCTTTTAGGATTCATTCATTCTGTGGAACAAAAGAGCAATGAACCAAGTGCAAACAAACATCATGAAAGCAATAGTTTTGTAATTGGACTAAAAAAGTCATAATTTAAATTCAATTTGTATCTAAGTGTAGCAGAGGAGCAATAATGTACACTACAAATGGATGCATTGAATTCCCTCCCAGTTTTATGAAGCCACAAGATGTATGAAGCAAATTTTGCATTCAATTTAGAGACACATACTTATTTATCTTTTTGACCCTAGTTTAAAATTGACAGCTGTAAATTCATTAGTCCTTAGGTTTGAAAGAATAAAATATACAGATTATTTGATACAGTTTTTTTGGAGGTTCTGCAGGGCATATTATAATGATGCATATTAATAAAATTATAATGTTGAATCTATTCATGCTGAAAGCTAGAACTGTAGCACGAGTTCTGTAAAACTATTTACTTCAAGGGTAAGGAGTACAGTTTAAAAGCTTTGTCATTCTGATTTCAGAAAATTGTACTTACATAACAGAGTCTTTCAATTATGCTCAGCTGCATATTTTCTAATATTGGCTAAGTATTATATTATATTATATTATATTATATTATATTGTATTACATACTGAGCATCTAATCCTGGAGTTCCTGGACTGCTTAAATTCTGTTTATCCAATAAGGTGCCTTGCTATTTTGTAATGATGATGAGGATGATAAAATAATAAAAATAAAAATAGCAACAAGAATAATAACAAAAATCAACAACACAAAGTGAGGTGGGTGTCTGTCCTATAAAATCATTATTATCAGGCACATGAATATAATACATTCTAGACTGCAATTCAGACAAGAAAAGAAGACCTCTTAAATTACAGTAATTATTTTGATTGCAATGACACTGGAACAGTAACACTCAAACTAGAAAAATCTTTAAACAAAAGGTTTAAACAACTGAAAGGTATTATCAGCAGAGATTTTAGGATATCTTTAATCGCAGATTATTGAGAACTTCTTCTTATAATATTTAGACTGCTCTTCATTTCCATACATATGGTCAAATATTTGCACAGCTTAGACTATAAGAGAGAATAAACTTCTACCTTTCCTAGGAAGAAAACTGGGTATTTCTGGCAAAGGAATAGATTCTTTTCTTTAGCTCAACTGTTTTGATCTTGAAAGTAAAAGTATTTTCTTCACCTAGGAGAGGAGGCAAAATCTGGATGCCAGCATTTTACTAGGCAAATTAGTTTAGCTATTTAAGACTCAGTTCCTCTCGGTATATAAAATCAATTCCATATAAGAATATTGATTTTTTCATCGATTTTATGGCTTGAATATATTTGCATATAATACTGTCAGAATGAAAGTATTATTATATTGCCAAATGTTGACATCACAAATTTGCGCTGGAACAGAATAAAAGTAGAAGCTCTAAAGTATCCAAAGGTGCATCAAACACAGCATAAAGAACAAGGCCATTGCTTCATCTTGATGACAACACTTTTGACCTACTTTTGCTAAAATCTCCAGTCACTGAGTAAAGACTACGAAACGTTTTCCTGTTCTTTAGGATTCTTAATTCAGAAGGACAGCAATGTCATTCTTAGATTCTCTCACAGCCTTTTCTGCTAAATCTATATTGACCTTAAAAAAAACGACTTATGATAAGGCTACTGAAGCTAAGAAATTCATAAACACCAAGGTTTTGGTGAAATATTTTGGAATTCTGTTTTAACTTTAAGCAACTGATTATATTTTATGACTTTGGGTAGTAGCTCTGTCTTTGCCAGAAGTCTAAGTGGATCACAGAATTGTAGAATTGTAGAATCATTTAGGTCAGAAAAGACCTTTAAAATCGTTCACCCTTTAACCCAGCACTGCCAAATCCTCCACTAAACCCCAAGTGCCACATCTACACATCTTTTAAATATTTCCAGGGATGGGGACTCCATCACTTCCCTGGGCAATTCCAGTGCCTGATAACACTTTCAGTGAAGCAGTTTTCCCTTATCGGGGAATAGTGAAGCAGTATTTCCCTTATCGGTTTGTATCGGATGATACAAACCTCCTCTGGTGCAATTTGAGGCCATTTCCTGTTGCCCTATCACTTGTTACTTGGAATAAGAGGCTGACACCCACCTTGCTACAACCTCCTTTCGAGAAATTGTAGAGAGTTATAAGCTCTTCCCTAAGCCTTCTTCTTTTCCAGGCTAAAGAACCTCAGCTCCCTCAGCCACTCCTCACAAGACTTGTACTCCAGGCCTTTCATCAGCTTTACTGCCCTTCTCAGAACACACTCTAGGGAGCTCAATGTCCTTCTTGCCCAGAGCTGGACATAGGATTTGAGGTGCGATCTCACCAGTGCTGAGCACAGTGCAAATATAATCAACAGTTCCATTGCAGAACGAGGAGCCACTCTTTGCTGCCCAGTCTGGAGGGACTATAGAGTACCCCTAGACATGTGCAGCTAGCAGAGAGACAGACAGAACCCTATCCCCAGTCTCTTTCATCACTTCTAAGGTGTGATCAGAATCTAGGCGTTTTAAACCACCATGCTGTGGTGCAGTGGAGGAACAGTAACCCACCCAGATGCTGGTTCCAGCAACAAGAAAAAGTTGGTAGCATCACAATGCAGCTGAGATAAGAAAGTCATCTCCTCTCTGCCATTACTAGTAGATGGCAGTCAGCAGAGCCAACTCCTAACTGAAGCAACTTCTAAACTGTGCAAACTCAAAGAAATTAGCTATGTTGGTTGATGTTGCCCACCCCAGTCCGAACAGGCTATGAAAAGATGTCTCAGCCATGTCAGAAATCTGTAGACAAGGACTTTTTTCTAATCCTCATGAACAAACCAAAGTAATTCTGACTACATGTTTCAGAAAACCAGAAAATCCAATTTCCCAAGAACATGAGGATGGAAGGAAGCAATTGGAAAGTTACTGGTATAATTTTTTTTTTTAAATTGGAGATACAGGCTTAATGTGAAGATATGAATAAAATAAATAAAGGAAAAAATCATTATTCATTTTGAGCTGCAGCATATCTGCTGATTATGCAGAGACAGACATATTTTCCTACAAAACAGAACAGATGGAATACCACAGAATAAATAACACACACATAGACTCAAATAAAAATACTAAGTATATTAAAAAAATATGTGAAATTACATTTTAAAATGCATTCTATTATTGTTTCCTTCACTTGCCTATCACTACTGGGTTTTGAGTGGTCTAATGGTAAAAAGGAAATAAATTATTTATTAGACTGCCTTTATGATACTGGGTATGAAACTGTAAAGACGAAAGAAAAACAAATACACGGAATATTGAAGATTTTACAATAAAAGTACTACACACCCAGGCAATTCCTCTATACACACAGGCATGCACTAACTGCTTTTTCAGATGGACAGAGTTCTAAAATGGACTAATTTCAGGACGTAGCACTGAAGACCGAGTATATGAAAAAGACATAGTGAGATGAAACTGAATTCATTTAATAGCTATTTGCATGATAAAGAAAAGTGTGTAGTAAATTAAAAAACCATACCATGACTGTGGCAGCACAAATAATTTCTGGTAAAAATATAAGGATGTGTCTTGATGTTCTGGATAAGTTTCAAGGGTTTTTTTTGGTTTTTTTTTTCTAACTTAAATTCTACTTAGGATCCAGCTGGGCATTGGATTAAATTAGTTTTGTGTATTGTGCATATGGGCATTATAAACCCTGATTAATCAAGGTCTATGAAGTAATGAGAGACCTACAGAGAAAGAAAACTTCAGAAATGAAATGCCATAGATGATCAGGGTAATTTTACTTTAATGTCCAACTGCTGCTGACAACTCCTCTGTGTGTGCAGCAGGAATGAAAACGATCCTACCACCCCATGATTCTGATGAAACAGTAAAGTACTAGATCTCACAATTTCACCTTTATCTACAGAGCAGTACACCATTGCACAATATAAATTTATATTTCCTTTGTTTTAGTTGTCATTTTTAAGCATATGAATTTGTGAAATTATTTTGGTGAAACCTTTCAATTGATCCTCTAGGTATCTCTTATTAAACCTTGAAACTTTAACTTTTTCTAAAATTTAGCATATTTAATTTCCTTGCTAATGACTTATAAATCAAGATTTTTGTAGAAACCTGATTGTAATTCTCATATTTTTTGCATAGCTGATGACTGAAGACTAATAATATAGCAAGGCCATTGAATGAAAAAGAATATTTGGATAGCAACATTATTTGCAACCCAATATTTTAAGTCAAATGCAGAAATACCTAGAAACCAGTCCTTCAAAGATATTTTTCAGTATTTTTCCTCAAGCTGTTGTAGGCTATATGAAGTAATAAAGATTTTCTGAGACCATGAATGCAATGTATTTATTTTAGCTAGGTATAAATGGGCTTTTCATATAAACAAAGTGAAAATTGCTTCAGAAGCAGATGAAAATCCTAAACATCTCCCTCTTGCCAAATTATCTTTGTATTCAATGTAGACATTTCCACATAAAAGTACCTTTTTTCTTCCTTGTTGGTAGAATGATTCAGTATTTAAACCCATGAAGAAGGGTAGGAGTTCTACATTTATCATCAGAAAATTTCTACACTTTTTTCCCTGTGAGACTTTCTGCTGATTTTGCTATTACTAAAGCTGTTGCTGACATGTACTCTGATCATTTTGTTCAAGATTTAGAGATGCTACTGTGAGTAGGCGCAAAATGATGACCTTGATCTAGTGATCTGCAACATTACATTTCAAACTGAAAAGATGGTGACTCAAGTGGAACAAATGTGACCTAAGGAGGTTACTGATGCAGATACCAAGGAGAATATTTTGGTGCAGAAATAGCTATACAGAAAATGGTAGCATAGGGTAGCAGTTCATTACTCTGTAATAAGACTCCTAGAAATTCCTTTAAGCACTCCAAATATCTATACCACATACACAAAAAGAATCTTACTTTTTTTTAGTGAAAAAAATGTATTAAAATGTCAGAAGGGTTTGCCATATAGTGATATGGAAAAAAAATCAGGAAACCTTTGGGAATATTAAATTATTCTATATGAGCAGAATTCTCTAAAACCAATACAAGTCTTTTCCACTAATCTTTATATTTTTGAGAGTATTGGAACTGACAGCTTTTCAACAGTGGTCTTAGGTAATGTCTTTGATGTTGTGCACTTTGTTTAATAATACAGTGTTATGTTTTATTACATAAAACAATCATGGTTTATTTTATATTTTTATGGAGTCTAAAACTTACAAAAATTCCTTTCATTAATGATTTCTATCATGCAGTATGATAGTCTACCTTTGCTCAACAACAAAATACGTGCTTCTTCTTCAAAAACAGTTCTGTTCCCACTGAAAATTGTGCAAATAATGTGTTAACATTAAAAACAAAAGTTCTACATGTGGACAAAAGCAAATGCTAGGGGAACTGCATATTCTGAAGGAGGGATGTGCACCCACTGGAGCTCCCACCAGTGGAGAGCAGGTGATGGTGGCCTACACAAACTATGTACTTGTGTTTGTGTGCGTGTGTACATGTGTGTCTGCAACTAGAACTTTGAGGGATTTGCTCAAGAAGAATGTAAAGAAATTTAAAGATGTAAATTCATATTTTGTAAGTGTCTAGTATTGTAGTTTGTCTTCTGCATGATTGATATGGATTCTAAACACATGGTTCATCTGATTGGCAGTTCATTACATACCATAACAAAATCAATAAGCTACTTCAATGATGATTTGGCTCAAACAATGTGAACAGAGCAGTTTGGTGCTGCAACAGTACTAGTTTCCTGTTACCCCCAGCCTTCTTTCACTATTTGCCATTATAGCTGTAGAGATGCTCATCCACACTGCTTAGCCCTTAGCTCAGTTCCTGGGAGATTCTGTTTTGCTTCAACTACTTCCCTCTAAGGTAAACCTGCTGCAAAGGGTGCTATTCCTAACCTTCATGGGTAGGACCCAGATAACGCTGATTGGATTCTATATGGTGCCATCTGTGGTTCAAAAAGATAATTGTTTGTATTTGGTTTTCCAGTTCAGAGTGTTAAAATTAAGGTGAAAGCTCTACTGAAGATTACTTGGATGTTCTTGTGCTTGAAAATAGAGACATTTCCTAGAATGTGGCAAGGAGATTTGTGAGGTGGCTGAAGGTGCAAGATAGAGCTGAAGGATTGCACTAGGAGGTGCCATCATTTTTTAAGTTATATCCACACTGGCTCTTGAGGGTGGTTCCAGCACTGAACTGTTTCCAGAACAAGATTCAGAATTTGTGGTGGTTTACTCAAAAGCCAGTACCAGTAGGTGACAACTATTAATGAAACTTCGATGATCAGGGAACAGAAATTCACTAGCGTATAGAAAAATATAAGGCTTCTGATAGTATAGAAGTTCTCTAAATTATCCATCTGCCAGGCATGTGTCTTATTTAGACCACATACAAAGTTTTCTCTTTTTTCTTTACGTGCATTTTAATAAGTGATATGATACCTGCAGTGGAAATGTCACACAACAGAATAATTTGCAGGGAAGTAATGAGGAGGAACAGAGGGCTGTTCTCGGGATAATAATCCCCCTGACACACCCATAATGCAGAAGCCTCTTGCACTGTCTGCATAATTCCCTAGTTTGTACCAACAGGTGTGAATTCCAGGGCAACAGATTGACAAGGGAAGAATTTTGTGGGATGATAAAATTTATCTTGTATGTGATAACTTTGGCTCTTCTCTTACATTTGAAGCCATGGAGGCTTCAGAATATAGAACTTCAGGATCTTCTTTTTTTTTCAAACTGTAACTGAATCAGCAGTTCCAGAAGATAATTACACTGAATTTAAAAAAAGCCAGAAATTTAGTGATATAAAATAAGTACTGAAAAAGTACCAGATGGTGTTAAAATATGGGTTGGGTTTTTTTTCTATTCTGAAATGCACTGCTAAATCAAAGTACTTTAACTGCTAATTAGCCCATGAGACTGAATGTTTTGGAACATATTGAAAATCATAGGAGTGAAAAGAAAGAAGTAATCATGTTAATACTTATAAGAACTGGACAAGAAGAGAATTTTAGTGTGATTTATACATTTAATTATCTCATTAGTGATTAGCCAGTGTATTTCATATTCCTCTGGTGAAGTAATTATCCAAGATCTACTTTTACTCTACAATTACATTAACATGTTGCAGAATCACAGAACAATCGAGGTTGGAAGGGACCTCTGGAGGTCATCTCTTCTCTGAGCTGAACAGTCCCAAATCTCTCAGCCTTTCTTCACAGGAGAGATGGTCCAGTCCTTTCATCGCCTGTCTGAGATGCTGTTAAAGGACTGACCAGTATTTCCAGTGAGATCTGACCAGAGTGAGGAAGATGCAAGCAATTTGATGACTGAAAAGAGAAGGGATACAGGGGTATTTAAACCTCAAATAGTGGTATTTTGTCCATCTTTTTTTCTGATAACTGCCCAGGAAAAGACTCTTTCCTTATTCTTGATGTAGCCCCAGTCCTCAAGGAGATGCGTTGCGTTGTCTTAGTAGCAAAGTATGTAAAGTGACCTCTCATGCTACCCCCTGCCAGGGGGGAAATCCACTGGGAACATCTCTCACCTCTGCAGTGAGTATCGAGGCAAATCTTTCTCAGTGCCTTCAAGAGTACCCAAAAGCAAATAAAAACAGGGAAAAATAATCACTCCATATCTTCTTCCTTGATAGCAGCACATGCTTTAAAATTCTTGTGCAAGGTCTGAAATGGAGCAGACAGTGGATGGAGAGGGTGGCTGCTCTGTACAGCTTCCTCTGCTCCCTACATCTGCTACCAGGGATCAAATCTGCACATGCAATTTTGCTGTTTCCAAATATCTGAGCAATTGTTAGGCAGATGTTTGAGTTAAAATGACCCCAGGCACTTTTCTGCCAAGCTGCTGTCCAGCTGGGTGGCCCTCAAATTATGCTGGTTCCAGGGGCTGTTCCTCTCAAGGCACAGGACTCTGCACTTGCCCATGTTGAACTTCATGAGGTTACTTCCTGTTATTTCATTGACTATGGCTTCGCTCTCCAGAATGTTTTGTTTCTAGCTGAATATAAGATATATATATATATTTCTCTTTGTAGTTTATCAAACATATATTCAATAATAAACTCTTGGGCTATTTAAAAAGTATACATTTCTGCAAAATAATAATTCTCCCAAAATCCATTGTCTGGTTTTCTGGTTTAAAAAGTAGTGGATCTCTTTTTTTTTTTTTTTT
>VZRS01000247.1:1043705-1139932 GCA_013398055.1 Ifrita kowaldi | reverse complement strand
TTTTTTTTTTTTTTTTAAACAGCTAACTTATGTCTTTTCTGTTTAAAGAACCTAAAAGGAAAAGTAAGATTCAATGCATATTTGCAATACAGACACTTAAAATTTTAGTTATTAATTCTGCATAGCCTGCCTGCCACTTAATCTGGTATTCTAATTTTCTCAAAAAACCCACCATGATGACATTACTATGCTATCTTGATTATTCCAACAAGACTATACTTCTCTGTGTTGTTGTTCCTGTTTATATATTCCATTATTATTTTCCTGTTGAGTCTCCCAGAAAGCATGAAAAAGGAAAACAGAGTTGGTCACTGGTACAATGCTGACCTAAAGCTAATGGAATTTTACTTGTTTATTAGTGCATTTTACATTTAATGTAAATTGCTTTCCATTTCCAGTGTTTTCCATTGCTAGCAAGAGAATGTCTGGGAAAACACTGGATTATGCCAGCACACATTTTTATGTTTAAAAAAAAACCTTTTAATGTGTCAATTTTTTTGAAAAAATAAATTCCAGAAAGCGTAAGAAAGAACAGTGAAATATATTACATGGAACTGAGTAAACACAAAATCATAGAATCATTTTGGTTAGAAAAGACCTTTGTGACTGAGTCCTACCCTTAACCCAGCACTGCAGTCAACCACTAAACCATGTCCCTCTGTGCCACATCTACATATCTTTCACATACCTCCAGGGATGGAGACTCAACCACTTCCCTGGGCAGCCTGTTCCAATGCTTGACAACTCTTTCAGTAGAAAAAATTTTCCTAATATCCAGACAAAGCCTCCCCTAGTGAAATTCGCAGTCATTTTCTCTCGTTGTATTGCTTATTACTAGGGAAAAGACACTGACTCCCACCTTGCTATAACTTCCTTTCAGGTAGTTGTACAGAGTGATAACATCTCTCCAGAGCCTCCTCCAGCTGAAACAAACCCAGTACCCTTAGCTGCTCCTTCACATCTATCCCAGCAAAATTACTCACTTCTGATATTTGGAAACACTGGAGTTGTTTGGTTGAGACAGAATCGCTACTTAAATAGAGCAGACAAGATTTCAGAGAAAAACTGTAGGCATCTAAATAAAAAGTGGTATACAGACAGCTGCTTGGGATGTCAGAAGCACAATTTATTTTGGCTTATTGTTCTCCTGAGGTATTTTACAGCTATGACTACATGATTCTTTAAGATAACAAATGTCCTCATGGAAAAGACAGGTGAAAATAAATTAGCACCAAAGGCAGAAGAAACTCATACAGAGGAGTGGTAATGACATATAGGTGATGTTATCAATAAAAAGAGTAGGATTGCAAGAAGAACCATCAATTTCTCACTACTCAGTTCTTTTGTTTTGTGGAAACATCTATTTATGCCACAGTTAACCACAGCATGTTTGTTTATGTTCCTGCTTGACAGGGGCTGCTCCTGGAGTCAGACCAGGACTGATATATACACATACATAAGTATTCCTACAAAGTACGCACATTTATATAAAACTTTCCAAAAAGAACACCAGGGAGAAATATTCAGCAATAAAAACTTTGGACTTTTCTTTCTTTTAAAGGAAAATAATCTATCTTCTTAAGTAGATTTTGCTGTTTGTGTATTATACAAATACAGGATTTTAAGCACTCATATTCTGAAAATTAAACACAGTTACCATACATTGTATATTTTGAATGAAAATGCAAGTAAGATGAAGATAAGATGTTTACTCAAGATAGTTTTGGGCATCAAATGGATAGATAATGAATGCTGTCAAATGTTTTAGATATGTGAAGACAAAGTGATTTGTAGCAATTTCTACAACTTGCAAAATGCCATATAACAATCTTGATGGATTTTAGTTTCTTCTTTTTTTTTTTGGTCACAGTATTTACAATAGGTTTTTGAATATTTCTTTCAGTTTTTAAAAAAATATGCCTATATGAGAATGAAAAATATAAAATTAAAATAAACAAAGTTTAAATGAAATCTGCTTTGAGAAATGTCTTGCTAGAAAAAAAAATGAAACAAAACAAACAAACAAACAAACGAAAACCAAAACCAAAAAAGCCCAGAAAAACAAGGACATCTCCAAAATTTACTGGAACAAGAGTAACTTCATGTAGTTATGTTAGATGATGTTCCTGTGAAATAATTACATATATATATGTAATAAATCACATTTGATAAATCATATTTGTGAGGCAAAAAGAATTATTGCAATGATTAAAAATACATTAAAGAAAAGTAAAAATATGCAACATGGGTGTATAAAAAAGAATAACTGGAGACCTCAATTTCATATTTCAAAAGGTTACTTTTTTAATATATCTGTGGCAATAGCAAAGATCTTTCTAAAAGGTATTTTAGATAATAATGAATAATAATAATGAAAGGACTTTCAATATTGCTTGATACAGACTAATGATGAACCTCACCTGTTTACCATCAGGACACTTTTTGCAGCAGGTTTTATATCTAGTCACAAGAATAATGAAAAGCACATACTTAATATCAGTGCTTCAGTAAATTGACTATTCCATCTTCTTATTAAATGATCTGCCACATTTTTATGGAAGAGTTTCTCACTCATGCGACTTTTCCCTTCTTTTTCCCTTGTATTTACTTCAAGACTTGGATTCAGTAAAAAAATAGCTAATCTAGGACTTTGATGAACTAGTCTCAGACTATTCCAAAAGTAATATATACCAGTGGTTTTAGATCATGGTTACCGTAACACTTCTGTTTTCTTTTTCCGCAAGTTCCCCTTGTCCCTTTGTATTCTAGCTTCTACCTAGTGAGACAGGCTAGGACACCTCACGAGAAATTAATCAGCATTCTGACATCACTACAACACTGCTTGATTATTGATACCAATCTCCGCTTGCTGCTTATTTTCCTGCTCATAATTTTCCATAGCACCCTCTAACATAGACCATATACATCATGTTCTACCACTTGGCTTCTGCTCTGTGTTTGGGATTCCAGGATGGCTGCAGGAAGTCAGTGCTTAATCATTCCTAAAAATTGTTGTATGCCCACTTCTTGCAATTACTCATTTATTTCAGTCTATCATCCTTCTTTTTATGTGGACTTTTGTATACTATTAGATGATTAAATCCTGCAAATCCAAATTAGAGAAATCAGTGTGATGATATTAATGGGTAAAGTGAATGGAACATTTTCAGAAGCACATACCCCCAATCTATTAATGCATCCCAATCCATTAATGCAGACATATAGAGAAAATGTGTTTCGTATATGCACCTTAAAAATTAAATTAATAAATAAGCAAAGGTGTGTGCAAACATTTAATTTTTTTTAGTTTGTCTAGGAAATTAAAATTACAAATTTATCTAACTTTGATACTTTCCTCTCTATTCATTTAGTACTATGCTGCATTAATTTTTACATCAGGCAGAATTCCAGTTGCTGTTTGCTGGAGTTTAATTATCACTTAGTTTTTATGGAAAGGAAGATAATTATAGAAGAGATTTCAAAACAAACTTAGCATGCTAGGCTACTTTTTATGTGACAAGCCACATAACCTTCAAATGCTTTCATAATATTTGCACTTAGCCACTATTTTATATGCTAGTTAATAAATTGCTAATTTGTCTAACTCATCCAATTATTTGCAACGGTTTCACATTTGGTAGCAAACATCAGGAAGCATTAAAAATACATCATTGTGAATTGCAACCATCCATACCAGCCTTTCAGTGAAGAAAGCTGTGGGGGAAAAATAAATTATTAATTATTGAGAAGAGATAATACAGTATTAGTATCATCTCCCAGCCCCAATATTCAGGCTTGCTTTATGAACTCAGTGACTCTTCAAAACAGGCAAACAGCATTCAGGTCTCCTGAACAGACGTGTGGAAACAAGACTCACTGGGCATAAAAGCTAGTCAAGAACACAGCAGGATCACAAGAGGGATGAGCTGAACAGATGCAAGCTGAGACAGCACAGCTGCAGAGCCTGGGTGACTGGGAATACACACTGCATCAGCTGTGACACAGGCTCCTGTTATGCAGATGCTCCTCTGCCATACCAGGCCTCTTCTCAAAGCAGTTTTTATCTGCTGCAAATGCATAAAAGTCCTCATAGTTTTCAGTCAGAAACTGCATCAACAGAGGGCTAAACCTCTGTTGCTCTGTGTTTTCTCCTGCTGCTACAGAAATGAACTGCCTCTGCCTGACCTGAATCTGCAAAATAGGCTGTGTGTTGATGTGGTAATGGTGCTATGCTTTGTGCTGTCTTCCTAAATATTTCTGTATTTTTATTGAGGAACAGATATTAATAGAAAATGAGAACAAATACAGCTACACCCAAATTGGGTTTATTGTCATTTCCTACCTGAATACTTGTGTATTGTAATTTGTCTTAAGTAAGAGGAAATTTGTATTTTATCATCCAAACACAATGTTCTGTGCACATCCCTGCCTAACATTTAACAATTGTTTATAAATGTTAAAAAGACAAAAATAATCTGCATCTACTCTAAGAATATATATATATATATCTGTATTGGTTCTTTCATCAACAATTTCTTATTGTCATAGAATCATTGAAGAGTTTGGGTTTGAAGGGACCTTCAAACCCTAAAGATCACCTTTCCAACCCCTGTGCCATGGGGTGGGACACCTTTCACTAGACCACATTGCTCAAAGCCTCATCCAGCCTGTCCTTGAACACTTCCAGGCATGGGACAACTTCTCTGGGCAACATATGCCAGAGTCTCACCACCACCCCCAGTAATGAATTCCTTCCTGGTATCTAATCTAAACCTACAATCTCAGTTTAAAGTCATTGCCCCTTGTCCTATGACTACATGTTTGTAAAAACTCTGTCTCCAACTTTCTTGAAGGCCCCTTTAGGTATTGAAAGGTGACTTGTTATAAGGTCTCCCTGAAGCCTTTTTTCCTCTGTGCTGAACAGTCCCAGCTCTCTCATCCTGCCTTCATAGGAGAGGTGCTCCAGTCCTCTGATCAACTTCGTGGCCCTCCTCTGGACTCGATCCAGAAGTTCCATGTCATTATGGGATCCCAGAGGTGGATGCAGTACTCTGTGTGGGGCCTCAATAAAGCAGGGTAGAAGGGCAGAATCACAGAGTCACAGAATAAGCTGAGTTGGAAGGAACCCACAAGGATCGAGTCCAACTCCTGGCCCTGCACAGGACATCCCCAAGAGTCACACCATGTGCCTGAGAGCATTGTCCAAACACTTCTTGAACTCAGACAGACTTTGTGCTGTGACCACTTCCCTGGGGAGCCTCTTCCAGTGCCCAGTCGCTCTCTGGGTGAAAAACCTTTTCCTGATAGCTAATCTAAACCTCCCCTGGACTCAGTTTCATACCATTACCATGAAGCTGCCTCGACTTGCTTGTCATACTTCTCTTGATGCCACCGATTTTTTTTTCACTCAGGCACAGATGTCTTACATTCTTCTCACTGGTGTAACTTGATGAGAAAAACATGCCATGTCATTTTGCAAACAATATTGCCACAGCTATTTAGTGAAACAACTGCACTAACACCAAGACACAGTTGTGCAATACTGAAGACTGTATAATTTTATTCAATACTTTTTTCAAGTACAGTTTATTTTATATTAGAACTGCTGTTTCTGAAGGCTTGGTCTTCAGTCTAAATATGGACATGAAAATTTAAATTACAAATTTCTGCATTGGAAGACCCATGAATCATCCATAATAATTTAGACAAGTACTTAAGGATGGAATACACTGCATTTCAAACTGCCTTTTTTCATAGGTTGAAGAAACTGAGAGAAGTATTTGACTTAAAAAGGAAAAATATTTTCTAGAAATCTATAACTCAGGTATCTTACTATCATTCTATTTTTTTGCTATTTTTTTTTCTGAAAATTATAACAATTTTGAAGAAAGAATGAACTCAAAACTCAGTTTCTTTTCTCTAACTGTATTATGCTTTTCCTTAAATATCCACAGATTTTCATTGGACCAAAAATCTTGACAGCATTTCTTGACTGATTTAGACACCCCCTCACCAATATTGGGACAGAAAGTTATTTCACCATTTTCTGACAAAGAAAATTTGAAGTATAATTCATAGAGCAACAAACATCCTATAATACCTTTGTTGTTATCCATTCCTCCAACAGCATAAAGTGTTCCAACTGTAGATTTTCTAGGCTTAGTTCTTGGACTTTGCATGAGAGTTCTTCTTTCTGGTAAAAGATGGTATTTCATGGCTTCCAGAATAAGCTTCTGGCATTCTAGGTCATCCTTAAAAAGTGCATGATTTTCCAGGTCAGCCAATATCTGTGAATGACATTAAATAAATAAAAAATCCTAGAAATTCCTAGAAAAGCAATACCATGCAATGAGAGACAGACACAAATGGGTGTCACAAGTATAGTTCTTCGTGCTAGAATACACAGTTATGCAGGGCTATTTTTTCTTGGAATACGGACAAAGAGCAAATAGTTAACTGATTTTTAAAGGATTTTAAGGTCAGTGTTTCACCAGCCCTTAAGACTAAAATCTTACTAATCTTTTACTGAAGGCATTGAAGAAAACTAAATGTTCTCTTGTAGGCTGACTTATTTTTAATGGTTTCCAGCATAACACTGAAAGGACCCAGAAGGCATCTCTGCAGGAACAGCCCGTATTTTTAAAACCAAACCAAAACAATGTCCCACCATAAAACCAAGAGTGCTCAGTGCATACAGGTGAAAGAATATTCTATTATTCTTTCCAAAGAAGAAGAAGTTGTAAATGTTAAGTGTTAATTCACTTACCTGTATATATATACATCTACCAGCTTTTGAGATGTCGTAAATCACCGTGTAAATTTTCAAGATCCCATTGAATTACACAATCTGGGTTAACCTCACAGCTGACCTAGCTCTGAGCAGGAGCTGGACTACAGAACTCCTGAGGTCTACTCCCACCTGAATGATTCTTTGATTCTGTAATCTGACTGATGTCAGGCCAGAGCAGTGCAATGCTCATGCAGATTTTATGCCATTTCTGCCAGATCCATGTGGATATTTCAGATAACCTAAGTCATCTAAATTAGAGCAAAATTTAATTGCATATAACAGCATACCTGTACAGTATGGTTAATTTCTAGATATCGGAGAACATCCATCTGGGAGACCAAATAATATTCAGAGAAGCAGCTAAAGGCCAGGAAGCAGGAAAATTTCATTCCCGGAATCTGAGGATGTATCTTCCCATAGACATATATATGCAAACATATGCAAATTGTTTTGCAGTTGAGTAAATACAGGAAGCTAGATTCCTTTTGAGAACTCTCATCTATTTCATCTGGGCTTCAATGGCTGCAGAAGAATGCTAGAATGTCCTTTGTCAATCTATCAGCCTTTGGTAGATAACACGTTTTCTGTGACATCTAAAATATTAACAGCTGGCACATGTAGACAGTTGTCATCTGCTTCTGATTTGAGGCATCAGTCATGAAATGAGTCTATGGTTGAAAGAAAGGCAATACATGCTACAGCCCCCGGCATCAGCACAGACTGGGAATAAGCAGACCGAGAGCAGCCTTGCTAAGAAGGACTTGAGGATGCTGGTGGATGAGAGGCTGGGCATGACCCAGCAATGTGCACTCACAGCCCACAAAGCCAAATTTGTCCTGGGCTCCATCAAAAGCAGTGTGGGCAGCAGGGCCAGGGAAGGGATTCTGCCCCTCTGCTCTGCTCTGGTGAGACCCTACCTGCAGTGCTGCATCCGCTCTGGGGTCCCCAGCACAGGAAGGACATGGACCTGTTGGAGCAAGTCCAGGGGAGGGCCACCAAGATGATTAGAGGGATGGAACAGCTCTACTATGAGGAAAGGCTGAGAGAACTGGGATTGTTCAGCCTAGAAAAAGAAAAGGCTTTGGAATGACCCAATTGCAGCCTTCCAATACCTGAAGGGAATTTACAGGAATGATGGGGCAAGGTGACTTACAAGAGCATGTAGTGACAGGACTAGGGGGAATGCTTTCAAATTGAAAGAGAGTAGGTTTGAATTAGATATTAGGAGGAAAATTTTTTACTGTGAGGGTGGTGAGGCACTGGAACAGGTTATCCAGAGAAATTGTGGATGCCCGACCCCTGGAGGTATTCAAGGCCAGGCTGAATGGGGCTTTGAGCCACCTGCTTTGGTGGAAGGTGCATCTGCCTATGGTAGGGGGGTTGGAATGAGATGATCTTCAAGGTTCCTTACAACACAAACCATTCTATGATTCTATGATTCTGTGATTCTGTGACAAAGGTTTCTGTGTATTTGTGTGTGCCTGTTCTGGTTATTATTCAATTAATATTACTAAATAAGAATATTAAAAGTATGCTTATAAACAGGGGTGCTAGGCATATTTCGTAACACTAGGTTAACTTTTATCTCATAATGTTAAGATTTTTCATTTATTATTTTTGTGCTTTTTTTTTCCTTTAAAGTGTTCAGCACACTGCTCAGTAGACTAGAAAATCAAAGATCTGAAGACAAATCATGTCCAGATTTTAGGCAGGATGATGCTTTCTCTTGCAAAATGATTTAACACACATTTAGGACTACTGAACCAAACAGAGTACTTTGTCAACATTAACTAAAGAGAACACAGGCACAAGAGAGCTAGGAAATCAAATTACCAGTTTTCTCTGCACAAATTCGAGGTAATATTAAGTTACATAGAGTTTCTAATGCTTAACGGAATTAATGAAATTGATGACAAAGGTTTTTATGGCAAGCTTATTATATCAGTAAGGATCAAAGTCCAAAAATAACATTGGTGACTTCTTTTTAGACTGCTTTTTAGACCGACTCCTTTACACAGAGGTGCTTAGGCTCTTAAAGCAAATATTCATCTTTGAAATCTTTCAACTGAGTTGCCAGGTGTTTCAAATGAAGAAGAAATAATCCATGAACACTGTTCTGTCACAAAATTCTGAGACTTAATTAACCAACCACAAATAAAAGCTGAATCTCTTTTTCTTTCAAGTTAGAAATTCACCTTAAAAATGAATAGGAAGTGGAAAAAATAATAGAAAAAATATAAATAAAAATTTTAAAGTGGACAGGAACATTTGTTCATTTCCTTAAAAAAAAAAAAAAATTCATTCCTCTCTCCTATTCACCTTTTTCAGAACATGAGTTAACTTGTGATAAACACTATTTCTGAATCTCCTAAAGGCTAAAACTTGTGAATAAGGGAAAAAAAAAATAAATTGAAGCTACTATTTAGAAACCAGAAGTTATATACAGCTGTTTCATGCTGTCTAAATTTCAATAATCTGCTTCAAATTTTTTCTACTCCACAGTTATCTTTCCTGATTATGTCAAAACAATCAATATATCTTTATTAAATCAGGATGCACTTGACCAGGAAATTCAGTTAGAAAGGATGTTTCCCTGGAAACCATATTATGTTGCGCTTTCTCTTCCATGTCTATGACATACTTCATTAAGAGAGAATTGTATTTAACATTAAATAAATATTGCTGGGTTTTGTAACATGGAAATTCACAGAGCTGTAGCTTTTCAAAAGACTACAATATCAGTGCTATGCCAGCATAGTTAATTGCCATTGCTAGAACTTCTCGGACTAGAAATATCCTGAGAATTTTTTGTAACTTCATGTCATCATGTTTCTCATTTTTCCCAGTCAAAACCCCCAAAAAGTCCTTTGTTAGATGTACTCCCAAATGACTTTCAGCACCATGCTGCAGAGAGCAGGCATGTTTCAACATGGTAATGCACATTCAATTTGAGTTCTGGAGTGCAAAGTACTCAAGTACTGCCAAAAGGAAAGTCAAGTCTAATCAGCACAAAAGGAGTAGTTTGGTGCCAGTTCAGTGACCGACAGTGGGTGCACCACGGGACTGCACTGATTGCTGCCTGACTTGCTGTTACCCTCAGCTCCCTCCTTCCTTCCTTGAGGAGCAGCTCTGCATTTGCTGCTTCCTGACAGATCTCTCCCAGCCCCTCTGTTATCTCAGTGATTTGCAGCTATGATTGCGGGGATCTGAATACTTGATTTGAATGATTTTAAGCAAAATCACACATATTCTACATAAATGATCATCTGAGACATGGAACTGGTCCCTTTCTACCCTGTTGAACATGCGTCATCTAGGATGAAATTCAGCCACTACTAGGGAAAAAGGGGATACCACCTACCTGGAAAGAAAATGACCACTCCTTTCCTTTACTCCACTCTTGGAAGAGACTACAAGGCCATGGAAGAGGCAAAGAGCTGCCTCACCAAAGCTTTCATAGTGACCTCATACTTCTGAAGAGGCACAGAACACCTCCTGGTTATTTAGACAGAGCTTTCTACCTTGTGAAATGTGCAAGTTGCGAAAATATTCACTCAGTCAAGATGAACTAACCTCAGATTCCACCTTGATATGTGCCTCAGACACAGTAATTATCCAAAAGGGGAGATGATGAAACACCATTGGATTCCTACCACTAAAAAGAAAAAACATGGGTATTCCCTCCAGGACAGATATCAGGGTTAAAAAAAGTGAACAAAGTGAGAAAGTACTCCTTGCATGCCAAAATTAAACACTAAGCACATACAAAAGTTTTAATCTGTAATCCAGTAGATAGATGCTTCCAAAAGAGGGACAGCGTCATTCCAAATAATGCATTATGTGGTCTCTATCTGCCCATATATCTTTATTATGATTTAGAATCTTGAATAGTCCTTAACAACATATAATTATTCTGTACACTGATTAGTATTGAATTTCATACCCAAACACATTATTTTTTTCACAGACAGTGCAAATTCCAGTTCTCTAAAAATTATCCCATTATCTAGATGCATTCTCCCTCTGAAAAGCCCTAAAGAGTTCTGTGCCCTTACAAACTTACATGCCAATGTCATGTGGAACAGAGGATTAGAATTATCTTAATAGTATTAATAATTGTAACAGAAGAACCAAAAGTTAAAAGTCCTTTAAATGAATTGTGAATTAATGAAATGTGGATTTTCATGGCACATTTCATTTAACAAAGCCTACAAGTCTCTTCCTTGATCCAAAATATATCTGAAGTCACTCGACAACCTTAAGTCAGAGAATCACATTACCATATGAAACAAATATCTGAAGAATTGATGACCTAAAGTTTGCATTTTGAATGTTTTTCAAGAGAGACATTTGATTAGCCATCACTGTGCTTTTATGAGTCTTCTTCCATGTACAGCTTTTTTACAGCTGGTTATTGTTGATGATCACAGTAATGCAGCTACCAGGAAAGAATAGAGACCTCTGAAATGTAAGGTCATGCTTGTTCTTCGTACAGATTAAAACGAAAAGCAAGTAAAGGGTTTATCTGAGTTTCCGGAAAGAATAAAAATACTGCTTTGAAACTTTCTACAAAAATAGTTCTCAGTATACTTTCAAAGTCTTACCATGCTAATGCTGCTGCAGATATTAGGAAGCACCGTGTTTCTATGGACAAAGATCCAACTAGAAGAAATTTTTATCTGTCTAAAGCTGGTAGGAGTCATTATCCCTACATCAAAATATTGACATATGAATATAAGTATTTCTGTTGATTAATGTGGTGAAAGGAATAAATTGTTTGACACTTTGTATTTTCTGTCTGTAAGACAATTGCAGGAAATGTCTGTAATACTATCATAACTGGAGATTTCAACTTAATTGCTATTCTGATTAAAACAATATATAAATATACCCATTTTAAGAAATATCAGTCAGGCTATTTATGTTTCACTGCAAATACGAAAGAAATAAAGTCCCCTGAGAAGTGCTACTACTTTTATTACAAAAGGAATAAACTCTCAGCTACTTCTGTTGGATAACATCTCTCGTTATAAAGACTATTGTTTAATGTATTTAAAATTCTTAGTTAAAAGCTTTTGAACTTATGGGATAAACATAATAATGAGTTAAGTAATTTCTTTGTTTGTTTGTTTCATTGTGAGACACTGGAACAGGTTTCCTTGTTTGTCCCACTTCAGTTGAATATTTACAGTGCATTTTCTTGCCAGTTTGCTCATCTTGGCTGGGATAGAAATTATATTTCTTCATAGCTGGTACGGGGCTGTATTTTGGATTTGTGCTGAAAACAGTGTTGATAACACAGGGATGTTTTAGCTATTACTGAGCAGGGATTACACGGAATCAAGGCTTTTTCTGCCTCTCACCCTATGCCACCAGTGAGGACTCTGGGGGCGGACAAGAACTTGGGAGGGGACACAGCGGGGACAGCTGACTCCAGCTGACCAAAGGGATATTCCAGATCATATGATATTTCATGCTCCTCATAAAAAACTGGGGGAAGAAGGAAGAATGGTGGGACATTGGGATTGATGGTGTCTGTCTTTCCAAATCGCTGTTACACGTGATGGAGCCCTGCTTTCCTGGACATGGCTGAACACCTGCTCGGTGCTCAATTCATTGTACTNAATCCAGTAGATAGATGCTTCCAAAAGAGGGACAGCGTCATTCCAAATAATGCATTATGTGGTCTCTATCTGCCCATATATCTTTATTATGATTTAGAATCTTGAATAGTCCTTAACAACATATAATTATTCTGTACACTGATTAGTATTGAATTTCATACCCAAACACATTATTTTTTTCACAGACAGTGCAAATTCCAGTTCTCTAAAAATTATCCCATTATCTAGATGCATTCTCCCTCTGAAAAGCCCTAAAGAGTTCTGTGCCCTTACAAACTTACATGCCAATGTCATGTGGAACAGAGGATTAGAATTATCTTAATAGTATTAATAATTGTAACAGAAGAACCAAAAGTTAAAAGTCCTTTAAATGAATTGTGAATTAATGAAATGTGGATTTTCATGGCACATTTCATTTAACAAAGCCTACAAGTCTCTTCCTTGATCCAAAATATATCTGAAGTCACTCGACAACCTTAAGTCAGAGAATCACATTACCATATGAAACAAATATCTGAAGAATTGATGACCTAAAGTTTGCATTTTGAATGTTTTTCAAGAGAGACATTTGATTAGCCATCACTGTGCTTTTATGAGTCTTCTTCCATGTACAGCTTTTTTACAGCTGGTTATTGTTGATGATCACAGTAATGCAGCTACCAGGAAAGAATAGAGACCTCTGAAATGTAAGGTCATGCTTGTTCTTCGTACAGATTAAAACGAAAAGCAAGTAAAGGGTTTATCTGAGTTTCCGGAAAGAATAAAAATACTGCTTTGAAACTTTCTACAAAAATAGTTCTCAGTATACTTTCAAAGTCTTACCATGCTAATGCTGCTGCAGATATTAGGAAGCACCGTGTTTCTATGGACAAAGATCCAACTAGAAGAAATTTTTATCTGTCTAAAGCTGGTAGGAGTCATTATCCCTACATCAAAATATTGACATATGAATATAAGTATTTCTGTTGATTAATGTGGTGAAAGGAATAAATTGTTTGACACTTTGTATTTTCTGTCTGTAAGACAATTGCAGGAAATGTCTGTAATACTATCATAACTGGAGATTTCAACTTAATTGCTATTCTGATTAAAACAATATATAAATATACCCATTTTAAGAAATATCAGTCAGGCTATTTATGTTTCACTGCAAACACGAAAGAAATAAAGTCCCCTGAGAAGTGCTACTACTTTTATTACAAAAGGAATAAACTCTCAGCTACTTCTGTTGGATAACATCTCTCGTTATAAAGACTATTGTTTAATGTATTTAAAATTCTTAGTTAAAAGCTTTTGAACTTATGGGATAAACATAATAATGAGTTAAGTAATTTCTTTGTTTGTTTGTTTCATTGTGAGACACTGGAACAGGTTTCCTTGTTTGTCCCACTTCAGTTGAATATTTACAGTGCATTTTCTTGCCAGTTTGCTCATCTTGGCTGGGATAGAAATTATATTTCTTCATAGCTGGTACGGGGCTGTATTTTGGATTTGTGCTGAAAACAGTGTTGATAACACAGGGATGTTTTAGCTATTATTGAGCAGGGATTACACGGAATCAAGGCTTTTTCTGCCTCTCACCCTATGCCACCAGTGAGGACTCTGGGGGCGGACAAGAACTTGGGAGGGGACACAGCAGGGACAGCTGACTCCAGTTGACCAAAGGGATATTCCAGATCATATGATATTTCATGCTCCTCATAAAAAACTGGGGGAAGAAGGAAGAATGGTGGGACATTGGGATTGATGGTGTCTGTCTTTCCAAATCGCTGTTACACGTGATGGAGCCCTGCTTTCCTGGACATGGCTGAACACCTGCTCGGTGCTCAATTCATTGTACTGCTTATGCACACGGCTTTTGCTTCACCTATTAAGCTGTCTTTATCTCAATCCATGACTTTCCTCACTTTTACTCTTCTGATTCTCTCCCTCATCCCACCAGGGGTGGTGGGTGAGCAAACAGCTGTGGGAGGCTGAGTTGCTGGCTGGCGCTAAACCACAATACCAGCTTTTCCAGTCTTAAACGTCCATACTTCATATTGCACCCGAACCACATACCTTTTGTGTGAAGGTGCTTACACGCTTGTAAAAGGGGATAAAATTATGTCAGAATCCAAAATTATCCAATACTATGGATTAGTTCTAAATTAACTTTCTTCCTTTGCTCAAGGAAAAAAATTAAAGCTAATTATGAAATGAATCACAGAAAGGTACTGGGAAATAGAATTAAGGTATGGTTTGCTTCTTTCAACATCACTTTAATTTTTGCTATCTCAATATTAAATAAATATCCTGCTTAACATTTATTCTCGAACAGAGTTAGCAATAGAGCATTCTGGCTTTCTTAACAATGCAAGGTATTCATTTACATGCTTGCATTAGAAATTTAAGTGGTATCCAGTCATAGTATTATTAGCTATTCAGAAAAATAAAGGAAAAGAAAGTAAAGTAAAATCAGCAAGTTAGTTCAGTCTTCAGTAATACTTTCAGATAAGGAAAAATATACAACAAATTTTATTTTTATACATACGAAATTAAGTATTCATGAAAAAAATCCTGAGAACAGGAAAGAGAAGAGCAGCATGTTTGCACTGTTTATGTGAGAAAGCATTTTGGAATATTGATTAAGCATACAATGTTTAAGAATTATAATCAGAGATCATTAAAATTTTGAATAGTCTTCATAAAAAGACATCAGAAATTATGCATTAATTTAAAATTGGGACAGTTTTGTACACAAAAAAACCCCCCTTAATTTTGCATACCAGAAGGTACAACGTCACTAATGGTACAATTGTGAATTTACTGCAAATATTTTTTCTCACTTCACTCTTTCCTTTAAATTACTATATCTTGAAAATAAAATGTACTGCAGTCAAAATTATTTTCTGCCAATTTTTGCACTCTGAGGTACTATCAATAGTGTCATTTATTATACAGATCCTGTCTTGCAAGTAAATGCTAAGTAAATGAAAACACCTAAATATTCCCTCAGTCTCCACTTTACGTGTTAAACAGTGAAAAAACTACAAAAGTTGTTAACTTTTTTTTTGGGACTTCTAAACATAGAGAATACAAGGTCTCAAACTGATCCTGTAAGTAGCTGAAGTTTCAGCTTCATTTCTAAATCCCATTTCACCCATATGAAGCCTAGCAATATTACTAAAATACCTTTTTGTTTTTGCTAAGAATTGAATGTATTGAGCTACATCCAACACAATCATCTGCTTTACTCGCTTGCAATCAGGAGTCTTACATTGACTTTTAAAAAAAATCTTATTTCTAATCTATCATTTTGAGGTTTTGCTAGCTTTTAAAACAACCATTCCAATATTTTGTCTTAGAAATAAAATAATGAAAAATATCTGCAATTAATAAAACCTCGAATTTAGCATGTCTCGTTTCCTTTTCTACTATCTTCTTTCAGCTCATTGAACATTCTGGATCTGTTTTAAATTCTTTTTTTCTCATTCATGTTTAAGTAATGATTTCAGTAAAGTTTTTTTTAGCTCAGAGATTTCCAGGCATTCTTCTGTAGTAAGACAAATATTCAGTATATGAAATTCAATATTTGTGTTGCTTATGGACTAAATTATTCATGATGTGTTAGTCAAGCCAGCTGCTCAACCAACTCAGGAAGAAAGACTACACTAAATCCCTCAGATTTCTGTATTCTCAGACAAAGATTATTTTCTCCTCAGCAATAAGATGCAGCAGACTTAAGGATCTTTAAGAAACTCTAGACCAGCTCTTCTTTGAAACATACTAAACTACAGCTAATAATTTCTATTACGAATAATCTACATTAGGATTTACTGCTTAGACACCACATACTTTCTTTAGTCTGACTGCAAGTCTGTGATCTCTGTATGCATGCAGGTGATAATACATTGCAAAGAGATCAGTCATGTAGCAGCAATAGCGATTAGTCTCAGGCTGCAATTTTGGAAGAAAAATCTAATTATGTTTTCTGCCTGAAATCTGAATTCTGACATCTCCTAAGCTTGCATTTTTGATGATCATAGTACTGGCAGAGGAAATGTGTTCAGTATTTAATTGACTTGTAATTCCTTTTCCCCAACACATTAAAAAATTGTTTCATATTCAGAAGAAATTTTAAACTGGCTTTCTACTCTTCAGTTATAACCAAGTCCTCCCTATTCCTCCCCCACATCAGGGTACAAAAACCAAACCAAAAAAGAAAATATAGCACAGTTAAAGTTTGTTTTCCTTAACTTATCACTAGAATACACTAAAGAATTTATTAGAGAAACAATCAACCATGTACACACACATTCTCTGAGGCTGTACATTTGATACAGAAATAAAGAAACTGACTTTTTCCCCCTTTCTCTCGAATAAACTAAGTGATGGAATTGGAACATTCATTGGTAGCATCTGTGGCAAGTAATTAAACTGTGGTATTGAAATCACTTTCACAACATTAACTCTTCTCCAAAGCTTATGACTTAACAAACCCATTTATTATAATCTTCAGTATTATTTTCTATGAGTGGACCCATGCTATCTTTTATGACACTGTCGAAATTTTAACTTAATTTGTAAATATGCCCACACTTTTTTGGCACACATACTGACTTTTGTTGAACTCCTTGTACAACCAGGTCCGTCCTTGAAACTGGTACTAATTTGACCAAACTTTTCATCCTGAAGTATTATTGATTCAAATGTTATTCAGTTTAGGAAAACTGCAATTGTTTTAAACCCTCCCACCCCAGCTTCTGCCTCCAGTGATATCTTTTCACAACAATTTTATCAACATATGTATTTTACAGAGAGGCTGAAATGAGGGCAAAATCTAAGATGCAAGCTTACTACAAAAATCTACTGATGCACAGATCTACATTTTATTTCATCGTGGTACGCTCACTCTCCAGAAAATGAAGGAAAAATATCTTTATTTCAAGAGAAATGTCTTCTTAAATTAAATGTTAAGTTTCTAGATAAAGTTAGGTAAGATCAATGTCTCTTAGAGTACCTTGTACTTTCTCTTCTCTACTCCTTGAGGAAAAAAATAAGTTCATAATTCTGAGAGTCATGTATATTTTGCAAGAGTGTTAAAATACTATGTAAGAAATAAGAAACAGTCAAATTGCATTCAAAAGGTCAAATTGCATTCAAAAAGAAGTGAAACAAAAACTTAAAAAACCCAATCACATTAAAAAAAAAAAAAAAGAGAAAATATAAAAAACATCCCAACACTAGAAGCAACAAAAATGTTGGCCTTTGACAAAATGTTCTTATTGGCTGGTGTCCTTTTGTTTGAAGGCAGATGTCTTTATTTGAAGCTCTTCTGAATCAAATTATTTATTTTTTTTTTTCTGAAAGTGATAAATAGATTAGGTAAAAGCACGACAGATGCTAACAAATGGAATACAAACATTATTCACTCAATAAGAACTAATAGCCCATATTTGAAAATTACTGGCTTTTTATTTTTTACTGTAGTTACCTGTTAACTGCAGTTAGCTGTGGTCTACCAAAATTGATGCAATTTTCATAAAACTCTTATATGAGAATAAGTACAAAGAAATGGAGCATAAAAGAAGCATTTTTCCCCATAAATAATGTTCTCCTGATGCAAACACAATCTTCAGTCTTAGAAGTAGGCAAAAAAGATGGATAAGAAAACCTCACAGAACGGGGACTGTATTTAAGCACCTTTTCCAGTTATATTTCATGTTTAAATGTTACAAATGTTAAATATGAAGAATTCTTTTAAGATACACACAATTTCTGAACTGTGGATGACTCAACTAGAATTAGAAGAGAAAATGTTTATAATTTTGTGCTTGTCTATTATGCTGAATCAATCTAAGGGAGAAGGAAGAATGCAGAAAAGAGCATTACACTACAAAAAATAGGGACTTAACATTACGGAGAGTAGTCTAACCCATCTCTTAGACCTCCCTTTTTCCTTCCTTCTTTACTTAAGAGTGACAGATTTCAGTGACATCAACAGCAATAATGGTTTTTGCTTTTAAAATTACCTGTTGTTAATAATTGTTGAAAGCAACGATTGATCTTTGTCCTCACAACTTTCAATAACTTACGGTTGCATGAGCTCTGGAGGCATGATTTATGGAACACCAAAAACTAGCAGCAAAGCTCAGTTCATGAGCCTTTCACAGCACTTTCTCTCCCCTGTCCAGTTGTGGAGAGGAGGGTAGGGTGGCTTTAGCAGGCACCTGGCACACAGCCAGGGTCAACCCACAACAATAATCTACAATCTGACAGTCAGTAGGAGAGAAAAAAGATATAAACCTGCCAAACAATGACTATAGATCATATGACCTTGTAAAATCATGCAAAAGGCAAAACACGTCTTCTCAAAACTGAAGACATCATTTTACGTGAATGTAGCTGTATTACTCATTTAAGTATGGTGCTATTTCAAAGGTCAAGGGAAGATATCCTCTTATTTACATGACCAGAGCTTCTAATTGATTTAACAGTTAATATAATCTAATTTATCCATAAATATGTGTTTTCACATGGACACACTCTATACATTCTAGTGGGGACACATATGAAACATATATTCTCATAAGTGTTTCACATAAAATGCATAGAATAAGCAACAAAAGTATAGTATTTTTATGAAACTATTGTTCTAAATATTTCACAACACAGAATTAGTTTAAGAGGGGCAAGGTTTGGATTTTCTATGTATCATTATCATTCCCCAATAATTTTGTGACCACATGAAGAAGTGATTTAATTAATGAAAATCCACTCTTCCACTAAATAATTTTACCCTAAAATGTTTAGTAGTGAATCATATGCTCAGTATATCATGAGACACTGAATAAAAAGTCAGGTAAGTTGCCTGTGTGTTGGATAAAGAAAGAGTATTATAGAATTATTTTGTCACAACCTTTTATTTGAACAGCACCTCATGAGAGCTTCAAAGCATTTACTGATACTTTACTGGTATTTACTAAACTTTACTGATAATAAAATGCATTTGGAAAAGAACATCACACATAACTGTGCTAAGCGGTTATGACTTTCACTGTTTAAAAGTGTTCACATGTCATTTATCTACACAAAAAAAAAATCCCAGCCATATTGACAGGACTTTTGGACAATTCTAGAACTATCTAAAAGGAAAAAAAAAATTCTTTGGATTGTATCTTGCACACTGCGTTGAGTATCATATCTTTGTTCAGGCAAAGTATCAGCTGACGAGATACATTCACTGCCAGAGAAGCTGATATAAAAAAAGTTAAAAAGTTAGCTTTACTCTGTGATCTACAGAAGAAAAGTGAAAAAAAAAAGCAGCTTATCGTGTTTCTACCAGCTATACTCCACTAATTGTCAATATATAGGCAACTGAAATGTCAAGCCCAAATTTCTCCTAGAGGAAATAGAGGAATATGGAGATCATCCTAGAACCCTGACAGAAATTCATTTTTTGTGGACTGAGAAGTTATTAATTCTTAAGGTAATTAATTTTTATTTACTTGAAATTAACATAAATATTACTTTAAAAATATTGTTAAATTTCTTCACATTCCCTAATTTATATTATTCTGATAGAGGCTGGCATTCAAATCGAGTGATGTTTAATCCACTTGCACAAAATGAAGCATTTAGCACCATTTGAGATGCCAGAGGGTGTGTAAGAATCCACACAGAGCCAGTAAATATAGCCCTGGATTTATGAGGGAATGTTTCCAGAAAAATTACTTGGAGCCAGGCAGCATGATAATCCATGGAACTTCTCAACTCAGCACACATGTTTGCTCCTAAGTGTTGGGAAGTGAGCTGGATCTTCCTTGCCTATAGTGAGAGGTTAGGAAGAAGCCTCTACACATAGGTGAATAAGAAATTGAATCGTACCTTCAGCCTTTTCGGATTCAAGTTATAATCTCCTGGTACACAATTATTTAGAAATGATTGAAAGAATTCACAAAGTGTTGTAGAGGATGACTGAGTTTACACACATACTTAGGATTTACCCCAGACCAGCTGGTAGGAACCAATCTTAAAAGCCTGGAAGTCTACTCAGGTGTGAGTTCTCATTAGCTGCACTTGTTTAGTGATGCTGGAGACAGAGAACTGAAAAAGCTTCTCATTTAATATTATCCGTCACACTGCTCTCAAAGGCAAATTTAAAGATTGACTGACATAGAATGATATCCTCCATTTTTGCTAAGCAAAGAAACATTCAGTAGTTTCCTTTCAATATATATTGAAAAGGTTGGAACTTAATGAACCTGTCTGACAACTGCCTGGTTAATTGGGGTTTTTTTAGTAGTACAAAGAAATACTTCCTTGCCAAATGCCAGCTGAGCTGTGGAAGGAATTTACAAGTTTACCTCATCATGTCAGTTATCTAAGCTAGGATTTAAAGGGTTTCTACTCAATTATTACATGCAAATTCATATATATTTTTCAGATCATGTACAGTCAGACATAATGTGTGAATTCTAAGGGGATTTAGAGGCTCAGTGCTTCCTTCAAGTTACCTACAGCATCTCTGTATAAATAAGAAGACAACTTATGTAGATCTGTTTACTTTCTCTCCAATGGCTTACACAGTATTTAAGTACTTCATTCTATAAGGACTGCATTGTTTCTGCTGCTGGGCAAGAAATCTAATTTAGATACCTATAACAGGTTCACTGGATCTGAGCCACAGTGTATTTAATACTCAAAGACTATGCATTATCCTACTGATGTGAGTTGCAAGCCTCTGAAAGTGATATTATTAAAAGTGTTGCAGAGGAAAAGACAGTAATATCTCTGCTTTACTCTATGATATGTTTTAACTCTCCTACTGTTACAAGTGGATGTGAATAACAGCCTTTATAAACCCAGCACACTTCTGAAATACAAGTTAGCTTTAATTTAAGCATTTCTACAACGAAATATTTGTGCTCTTTTTATTATGCACATCTTTGCTGAAAAACACGAAAACAGTATAACATCCTCATCTTTATTGCCATGCTATTCTAGGTACTCAGTATTGTGTTAACTTCTAACTCTTGCTTGTAAATTCCTTCAGCACCCCAAGTACCATTAGCAACTTCTCAGACTCTTAAAAAACACCATAAAAATAATGTTTTGCCCAATAGAAGCTGCAGAATTCTTGGCTCATGCTGTAGCATCAACATTAACAGATACATTACACTGTGTACAGACAAACAGCAGAAACCAGCTTTTCATCTTAGTAAACATGATTACATCATGTGTAATCCAAATAGGCAGAGGCTCAAATACGCTGCTGCATCGCATCGAATGCTTCACAGCACAGCTTGAGTCAGGGAATAGGAGATACAAACATAGAATAAACTATTGTGTTTTGAGAAAGGTGGAGAGAAAGATAAGGAGAATTCAGTGGAATAGATATAATCTCTTCTACACCATTTGCCCTCATGGCCAGAAGTTATTTCAGCTTCAGCTGCGGACAAGGTTAGACTTTTGTCTATATCCAATTAGTGAGGCTTTAGATGAACTGTTTTGCTCCCTGAGGGGTAGGAATGGCAATCACTATATCACATGTCACCAGGGAACTAGGTGAGAACACCTTTAGCTATTCCCTAATCATACCTCAATGGATATATCTTTCCACAACTATAGATTTTTACTTCTAAGGAAAAGGTTCCTAACTACATTCTACTATAAAAGAATTAAATAAATTCATATGTATATGTGTATGCCCATGTGTATGTGTAATGTACATTCATGCACTAATAGATGCTGGGGGCCACCCAGCTGGAAAGCAGCTTAGCAGAACAGGAGCCAGCACTGTGCCCTTGCCTCAAAGAAGGCAGGTGGTATCTGAAGCTGCATTAGACAAAGTACTGTCAGTAAGTCAAGGAAAGGGGATTCTTCCCCTAGTTTCAGCACTGGTGAGGTAAAACCAGGAGAGCTCTGTCCAGTTCTGGACTCCTCACTGCAAGAGAGACATGAACATACTGTAGAGAATACAGTGAAGGCTCATAAAGATGATGAAGGGACTTGAGAACTTCTCCTATGAGGGAAGGCTGAGAGAGCTGGGTCAGTTCATCCCAGAAAAGCAGAACCTTTGGGAAATCTTACCAATGCTCATAAATACATGAAGAGAGGGTGCATAAAGGAGACACCCAGGCTCTTTTCAGTGGTGCCCAGGGGACCAGAGTCAATGGGCACAAACTGAAATACAGGAGGTTTCCACGGAACATCAGGAAACATTTTCATACTGTTGGGGCGACTAAGCACTGACAGAATCCTGGGAATTACTTAAAACTATTTAGACACAGCCCTGTGCAAATGGCTCCAGGTTATCTCTGCTTGAGCAGAAGTGTTGGACCAGAGGTTATCCAGAGGTCCCTTCCAACCTCAGGCATTCTGTCATTTTGATGCTCTGACTATGTATATGTTTATCATATCACGTAAAAAAAGGGACATATATATATATATACATACACACACACACCTGTATATAAAGTATCTGTAGCGTTCTGTTTTGTTTTACATGTTCTAATTTTGTTGGGTTTTTTTAACATTAAAAGGGTTTAATTTAAAATTCATTCAAAAATACTGCTGAAAATTGAGGGCAAGAGTGGCACCACTTAGCCACAAAAGTAGCTTCTTGAACAACTGACAAAATGTCATTTTAAATATAGGTTTTGTTTGTTTCTTAACTTGTTTAACTTACTCTCTGTACAAAATGCTATTAAAAGTTGCAGTGAAAAAAATTATTATAGGCTTGTAAATTAACAATCCAATTAAATAATCTAAATACTTCAGCATTAATAAGCTTTAGGGGTGCCACCAAGTTTTTACTCTCCCCAAATCCCTTAAGAACAAAAACGAACATAAATTATGTTTTTTGTATGGATCAACATAAAATATCTGGAACACCTATTGGAAAGTGATCTTATTATTATATTAGCTATTATATTGCCTATTACCTATATAATTACTTATTATAATGTGAAATAATTTCTTATATTGGCCAAGCCACCAATCTTTGTTTTTCGACTTGAATGAAGAGATATGAACGGTTTTAATTCAGAAGATGGTTCCAGGAAAATCAAAGAAGCAAAAAAGTTTCTATGGCAACATTGCAGGTTCTATTATTTCATTTTCAGCTTCATGATAGTTTCCTTTTAATGTGTTAATACTGGCTTGACTTCTAAATTCATCTACTGGGTTATGAATCACATTGCTTAATATTGTACTACTTAAGTCTGACTACACTGCCAATATAATTACTGCACCTTGAGAATGAAATGAGGTATCATGAAAACCCAGGCTATAAATTTAAAGCTTCATTTTAAGAGGATCTCAGTACGGTCTTTCCAATCTGTTAATAATCTCTGTAGTCATGAGTTCATTTTTTTCAAGCGAATTTAAAAGTAAGGAATATAAATCGGGATTTTTTCAAAGGTCCAATGATTAGCTGCTAATTTTGACCTGGCTTCTTTCCAGAGAGCTGTTCAGTTAATTTCCAGTGCAATGAAAATGATAGAGGGTTTCATTTGATATATATTTAAGTATAAACCACAGCAGGGAAAAAAAATCCCCTTTTGGTAATAAAAAGTAAATTTTCACTTTCAGGTCTCAATAATTTTTTTTCTGAAATTTTGTTATATCTTAATTCTAATTTCTATATATACCTTGCTTTTTTAGCATTATAGCTGATATATTTATGAGGCAGTTCTCAATTACAGACCAGCACCAGTGTGTAAGACTTAATTTCCATATTAAATAGAACAGAAAGTTCAAGAGAATTGCCAGTATATCACTATAAAATATTTCTTTCTAAATCGCCTTATAAACAGTTTTTAGACTTTTTTCTTTTCACGTACCCAACTCACGAGTCACCTACCCCGTTGCTATGTAAGTGCAGCTCAGCAATAGCCAACACTTGTGTTACCAGCACTGTGTAAGAGACTGAAATGGTTAATGCCTTAAATTGCTAAGATCGTTGGAGGACTTTTCCCCACTGCAGAAAACTGCAAAGATGCAGCTGTTCATCTGGGACCGTGGAAACCCGTCTCTCCCCAAATATGCCTGCTATCTGGAATTCCGACTGTGAGGGGAACTTGAGATAAGATAAAGGGAGCACTCCACAAGTGATACTGGAAGAGAGACTGGAATGCTGGTGGCTCAAACAATCAGGAACAAGCTGACACGTGCAAAGTAACCTCCCAGGTGCAGAGGGCAAGCACAGCCGACACCTCAGGCTACAGCTGGGTGTGGAACCAGATAAGGACAGAGGCACATCCTTCAAAGCACACTACTGTCTCTTTGTCTTTACTCAAGTGACTCAGCTGTGATAACGCCCCTTTGGGGAAGTACTGGGGCATTCACACGTAGCCTGAATGTATCAATCTCTGCTGATGGGCCATCATGGGTCTTAAATGGACTCAAATTCATTAATGTAATAGGCAGGTGTATCTTAGAAGATGTCAAAGACTCCTGAAGTGTCCCATGATCCACAATATTACATCATCCAGCTGAAATTCCCCACTCCCAGGGAGGTACCTGGGCTTTCCTGCCAGAGAGAATATAAACCAAATAGCTTTTTTGTGCTGTGGATTTCCTGTGATTTCCTCTGTCACCTGGTGATCCAGTCTGAAATTTTCACTTTGACCAAGATGTGGTGACCATCACTTCAACAGACATCAAAATTGCACCAAACAAGTCTCGTCTTGAGGCCAACAGGTGGTGAAATCTTTCTACTCTTATCCCTTCCTTCTCTTTCTTACGCATTTGCTTAAGTGATATTTTTATGCTTTTATATTGTAAATAGCTATATACCTGTTTTCCTGTGCAACCAAATTGTTCTACAATAAAGCCTACATGTGCGTGTTTAAACACACCAGCCATTCAGTGTTGTTTCACTCTAATCTGCCCCAAGGGATCTATTAACAAGATGGGTTACTCTCACCTTCTGTTTTATCAGTAAGTGCAAAGCACAGCACCTCATCAGCTGCCATGAAGAAGGCTAACTCCACTCCAGCCAGACCCAGTACACTAAGTGAAAGGAGAATGATTGATTGTATACAATTATGGAAAAAAAATTGCTACTTAGCTCTTTGAAAGAAAAAAAAAAAAGGAGCTGAAGCCTGAATCACAGATTCATGGAAGCATTTACAACAAAGGAGATCCAACTGACCTCCAGTGGTCAACTAGGACAACTCACTTAAGTCAGGGCTTCTGCCAACACTGGATTTAGTGATCTGGTCCAGCTAATTCAGGAAAACCTTCAGTGAAGAAGATCACTTAGCCTTTGAAAAAACTGCTACATTTGTTCATTGCATTCCAAGTGATTTCTCCCCAAGCCAATGTCCAAACTGAACTGTCTATGCTGCAAGTTGGAGTGTTTGCCTGCTCTTACATTTTGTGGTGCGCTCAAGAATGTAGTTCCATGGTCTTACCTTAACGCCTTGAGTTGCTATTAGGTCATCGCTTAGCCTTCTTTTCACCAGATTGAACAAGCCCACTTCTCTGCTTCTCCTTTCCTAGCTGTCATACTATCTTGGTAGCTCACCCCTGGACCTTCTCCAATTTGCTCCTATGCCTATCAAATTGTGGAGTACAAAATTGGAAACAATAGTGCAGGGGCAGCCTTAGCAACACCAGGTATTATGGGAATAATAACTTCATGTGGCCTGGTGACAGAATTTTTTGTGGTGTTGAACAATATAGAGTTTTCTTAATTCATACTGTTGACTCATCCTCAGCCTGGTATCTCTCATAAGCCCCATGTGATTTTTTGTTGTTGGTTTGTTTGTTCTGTTTAGTCTTTGCTGGTTTTTTTCTGAGAATATTTATTATTCTTCCTGTTATCCTTAGCATGTTATGAAATCTGTAGTTACTCCTCTTCAGTTTCACAAATCTGCCCTTCTTGTGTATGTGTTGGCCCAATCCTCAAGTTTATTGAGATCACTCTGGGTGAAAGGCTACCACCCATTTTTTTCTGATTCTGAACAGGTTTGCTTTTAAACACACAGAGTATTCAAAAGTTGCAGATTACAAACTGATGAGAGTTTTCACAAGAACACAATAACGATGACGTTCTTGTTGTTATGATGATGATGATTACATAATTCTAAAAATACCTGAGGTGGAAGGAGTGGTAATCTGATATAGGCAAGCAGCATACTTAGGTCATTGCATCGCCTCTGCATATCATACTTCACCCACATCATTAAGGCATGGAAAATGGTCTCTTCATCAGGAACATTCACGTCATCACTGGCAAGAAGTTTATGGAGTTCTTCGGCTGGTAGAAGTAAAAATTCTTGATTTCTTATAACTTCCATTATGTTCTCCTGTGAAGAAAAAGGTATTTCAGATCCGGTAATACAGCAAGAAAATAAAAATAACTGTTAAAGCTAATAAGCCATAAGATTAGTCTATATCTGCCATATCCAGATATGGGTATGCTCTGCCATACCCTTGCAGCTCATGAGAAAAACAAAACATAAATTATTAGAGTTCAACAGCTATAGCTGCAATTCATATATAAATATAGTCCAAAAACAATATGAAGATTATATGGTAATATTGTAATTAAAAATTGTCAGAATTAGTAAAGGCTGTTGTTTGAATTTTTTATAAACTCAGTTGTAGTTGAGCACATTAAATATATTGTAAGTCTTTACATGCACATATTACATTTCCCTGGGTGTTTTCACTGTCTGATCTTTTGGACCTTGTTGAGAACAGATTGTTAATATCCAGTTATCATGCAAAATGTTTACAGCAATTAAAATCCCACAGTATTGAAAACTGTAATACTGTTGCGGTTTAGGAACGGTACTCCCCAGTTCAGTACTCCCACCAAGACTCTCCAAACCACGTGACACTTGCTGCCCTGCTTTTTCCCTCACCCTTCCTTCCTGTGGTGGGCTGAAGAGGAAAATTGGAGGCACAAAAGGTAAAGGTCACTGGTTGAGATAGGAACAACTTACAGGAAAAAGCAATGAGGCAAGGAAACAGTAACAGCAACAATACTAATGACAGAGGGTACAAGAAAGGTAACGATTCACCCAGAACCACAGCTCCCACAGCAATGCCCCCATCCCCAATAGACAACACCAGATGGATCCCTCTGTCACATTTACTCAACTGAAAGGAACCCCTTCCCCTTGGATGAGACCTTTTCCCCCACACTTCTGGCAACGGCATAAGATTTTATAGACCAACTTCCATGTCCTTGCTATGCCCCACTCCTGGCTACCACAAAGAATTAACCTTGTCCTGGACAGAACCAGGACTAATAAAAATAGGTTTTATAAACTAAATAGGTTTTATTAAACTATTTTACAGACTATAAACTACATAAAACATATAAACAACAAAAAAACCCCTGTTGCATTTAGTTGTCTGAATCCTAATGACTGGATGAAGCACTCTCTGAACTACCTACTCTACATCAACAGGACACAGAATCACAGTTCTACAGATATTTTTCTCCAAACATTTCTTATAGGGTGCTTCAAATCTGTGGAGAAATTGTAAATGTGTTTTCATATTCTTGGTCCAGAGACAATTATAAGAAGAAAGTGAAGTAGTTGAAGACTGGAGGCATAAGAAAAAAGAACAAAATTTTTATATAAACCAAAAATAAAAAGTAATAAAGGGAGCAGTAAGTTACAACATCTAATAGATGAAAAATAGTAATGAACTTCATTATGCTGTTTTGGATAGACTTTGCAAGATGAGAAGTGGGGAAAGAATGACAAAACATCAGTCAAGGACTTAAGTGTAAGAGCATCAAAACTGAGGGAAGTGGATAATACCACTGCTACACCCACTAAATTCAGTTTTTAGCATATCAAAATCCAAATCAATGCTGTCTATAATTGCTTGTTTGGGTCTGGACCAGGGGAAAGACTGACTGGTCATTGGAAACTGAAATAGAACTAATACAGTATTGCTAAGACATTATAACAAATACAGGAGAAAATGTGCAAGTCTTGCAACACCAGAATTATACTCTGGCTCTAGTATGTCACAGGCTGTCCTTCCCTGCCTGATACAATAGAAGGAAACTCTTATTTTAATTCTCCAACTTCCTATTTTTTGAAATTTACTGCTTAAGCACATTTATTAAAAATTAACTGCATATTATTTTATATAAGGTAGCAGAGATGAATAATGCAGACATAGGCATGACAAAATCATAAGACAGAAGTTCCTTGAAATGTGTAATGTAATTAAAGATAAAATAAGTAAGTGCAGATGGAAGAAATTAGATATAGTTAAAAATGATGCTTATTATTATGAATGTGAATGCTTTGATATGTAAAACTTAACTTTCAATCAATGTAAAAACTTAACTTTTTAACTCTAAATATATGGGATGCTGACACAACAGAAAATCACAAGTATATATGTGGTCATGGACTATATTAACCATGCTGTTAAGTTACCTTAACATAATTGATAACTGGATCAAAACAGGACTCGGTTATTTTCAAAAATTACTAGATTAAATGCAAATTAAAAAAAAAAAAGTAGATTTCTGTGGAATGACACTTTAAACTATTACCTCCTGATACAGTTTAAATTGTGTGTCTAGAACATTGTAGAATAGCTTGGAAATGTAAGTGAACTAGTTTGTAGGCAGGCACTTAACCACAAGCTGGCTTAATTAATTTTAATTAAAAAGTCATAAAACTCACAAAATTTCATTGCCCTTCTCAAAAAAATGATTTATAAGACAAAGTTTAATTAAGCCTGGTTCAACTGTGATTAAATCCCATTACAAAAAAACCATATAACTCTACTTCTTAATAGGAACCAACATCAAACTTTGCAATAACATATTAATCCAAAGACCCAATATTACAGAGAAGCACTGTGATGGTGGAACACATTTCATGAACTCACAGACCTCAATTAATTAAAAATAACATTCAAAGCAGGAGCTCTAACTTCAGAACAATAATTTTACGTTTGATTAAGGTTTTTTTGGTCATCTTTTAATGTTTTTCATTTACATATATGCTTAAAGAGAACTTATTCCAGCCTCTGTACTGATTGACCATTGACTTAAAGGAGAATCAAACAAAGTTTTCAGACAAAACAAATGAGCTCAAATCTCTTCTAAACATCTGGACTTACATTAATTTCATGTTACTCAGGATGAGTATTGCAGAAAGCAACAAATATATATTATGTTCTATATATATAATATGCCATATATATTATAAATATACCACATATATCCATATATATAATATAAATATGTCATATATATAATTCTGATTATATATCTATATAAAATCCAGGTTTTTGATCTTCAGAGTTAAAAATTCTCTCCTTCAACTCATTAGCATTTCCTGAACTGACTAATGAATGTTAAATCTTCCTAGATAACATTTTAACTTCTTGAGGTTAATTTCATTTGGAGCAGCAAAGCATATTTCGATGGCTAGCTGTTCTACCACACCAGAAATAACTTGTCATATGCTTATTGTGAAAAAATATCCACCTTTTTTAAAAAAATGTGACTAGTCTTCATTTTTGCACTTTAGGGAACAGGATACAACAGATGTCTGTGACATCTTTCCATGATACATTTAATAAAATTTAAATTCTCCTGAAATTAAGGTGCAAGATAGGAATTGAGCTACACAGTTATAGATAGAATCATAGACTCATTAAGGATGGAAAAGACTTAAGATCATCTAGTTTAACCATTAACCTAACACTGGCATCTTCAGCACTAAACTATGTCCAAGTACCACATCTGGAAGTTTTTTGAGTACTTTCAGGGATGGTGATTCCACACTACGGACACTCTTTCAGTGAAAAAATTTTCCTAATATTCAGTGTCCATTTTTCCTTGGCACAAGCCGAGGCCATTTCCTCTCATCCTGTTCTAGTGAAGTGCTTTCAGGAATGGCTCGGTCCTCATGGGCACATAAACCTTTACTATGAGAACAAGGGTACTGAACCTTAAAGTGTGCCAAAGATTATGTGACAGAATGCTATGAGTCTCCAGGACCGGTAATTTTTGACTCAAATACTTAGGAGGATTTGTAGATCTGGTCTTCACTATCTCATAAGTCTCATTAGATGCACTGGGCCTCCTCTGCATGTATCACTTGCATAGCCTTTCCATGTTTTAATTAAGTGGAGTAGTGGATTGTTGCTTTTAATTCAGAAAATATAACCTAGAGTAGAAAGCGTGGAAGTCTCTGAACCTGCTTGGACAAAGCTGTGTCACTTGATTGCTCTTCCACTTTCTCCAAATGACCATGCAGCAACCATTGCTGTGCAGTTACAGCATTTCAATGGCAGAGGTGTTTCACTTGTAAACCTTTTCAGCAGTACACAGGGTTACCATTAAATAAGCATGAAGCATCAGAACAGGAGAGCCATGTAAACAAAACGTATCTATATTTAAAGGCAGATAAGCAGTCCAAGCATCTAATAGATTGTGCATCATAGAAATATAAAGGCTCTAATAAAATTAAATTATTACCAAATGAAATTTAATACCACATATCGTTATAATGATGTCACCAACACAATTGAATTAGATTGGTTTTTAATCTTAACTTGTAATGATCATTATTCCACATGGAATCAAATTATCAAATTATCTCAAATTATCTAGCAAAAGCTAGTTTTCATTGCTGTTTATGTCATTGATTTCACTAATCAGCACGTATCAGTTATAATGAAGAATCTGAAAAATATTAAATAATTTCATATGTTGACAAAGAATGTCATATTCTAAGAGTGCTATTCAGAACCTGCTACATCAGAGTTGCCAAGGAAGTAAAATGCTTAGCAGGGTTTTTGGTTTTGGATGTAGGCGTATCATTTAAAATGTTTTATATTTTTGTGATTTGGATGCTGTGACCTTAACAATTAAAAAATTAAAACCAAATAAACTAATATAAAAACTAAGATATCCACATACTAGGCTTTCACTTAGTACATCACTAATGTCCATAATATTTTAAGCTCATACTACTCTTAGTTTAGAATTTAGGTTTTCATGAGAACATTTAAATAGATGAATAAATAGTGCATCTGATTTTCATATTAAATCATATTGGTAGTACACTTTCTGAAGTGATCAAGACATGAAAGCAAATTTTGATATTGGTCAATTCCCAAGCTATTTCAGTCTGGAATTATTGCTGCTTTGTTACACTGAATTCAAACCTCTTGTTTTTATGCCTGATTTTCCATATCAGCTGTGTATCATATAAGACTACACCTCCTTTAGAACACTGTGTAACTTCTTCCCTAGGAAGAATGGGCTTTTCAGGTTTGTGAACTACCATTAGACAAAGGGCCACTGTTTATTAATAGGCTTATGGTCTGGTTCTCCAGCCAAATCCCAGATTCTATCTGGAAACCTGAACCTCAGATCCTGAATCTCTAACCAAATCTCAGATTTATCTGAGAGTGAGCTCTGTCTGACCTATGTAATCCAAGGATCTATGTTTCTTCCAGCACCAGACGCCAGCCTGATATCATCATTACAAAAGGGGTATAAAGGCTGGGGTGCTCAAAGGACAGTGGAAAGAGATCCTACATATCTGTGTAAGCTCCTCTGAACTTTGTCAGTGGGAAGAGAGCGAAGAAACTGCTGCTTTTTGGGGAGAGCAGACACCAGGTTAAGGATAGAAGAGACTGTGACTATGGGTACCATCTCACACAGACTACTGAAATCTTAGTATCAGACTTCTAGATCACTAAGTTAGACGTTCATAATCTAAATATTTTCTTTTTTTACTTGCAACTTTTAAATTAATTTAAAAATAATAACAATAACAATAATAATTGAGTTTTAGGATATGAGGCTGCAGAATTAGCCATACTGTACTCTCATTCATTGTCAATATGATGCGGCATTCTGGGATTCCACTATCTAAGTGTAGCTCACAACCAGTTGCTCACAGACATTTGCTGCTATGTTGGTTTATTATGATAAACTGGCTAAAACTTTCAAGCTACGTCAAAATGATTAATATTTTTTTTTCCTGTATTGGTGAAGGATCTTGTCTCACATCCTGCACATATTCTTTTTCACATCTAATACGATTCAAGACACCTAAACCTGTACACAAAACAGGCACAGTTTGCTAGATGGATGAGGACATGTACACATTCTGCTCCCCCTGACTGAAATAATCTTCCAACACTGTCCTGGAAGGTCCTGCATCCTACAAATCCTGGAGCTTCTTGGCATTAGGCCTCAATGAATGCATAACATTTTCTTCCTACCATGGTACCTAGGAAAAACAAAACTCTAGCAGTCAGTAAACCAATTTTATCGCTATTAATTACTCCATCTTTCTTTTTTTCCTTCTTTTTTTTTTTTCTTTCTCTTTTTTGGGGGTCTTTATTAATACTTGTTTATCTTCCCAAAATAAATCTCCCCAAGGAAGTGGTAGCAGCATCCAACCTGACAGAGTTCAGGAAGCATTTCAACAATGCTCTTAGGTACATGGTGTGACTCTTGGGGATTGTCCTGTGCAGGGCTGGGAGTTGGACTCAATGATTCCTGAGAGTCCCTTTTGACTTGACACATTCTATGATTCTGCCTTCTGACTTGAATTGGCCCAGATTGATATATTTGTCATTGGATAGGTTCACAGCATAATTTCAAGTAAATAGCAGAAGAGATCAGTACTGTGAATCATCCAGAGGCACTTTGGATTTAAAAGGCTGCAAGTAGCAAATATAAAGAATCACAGTGCAAATTGTCAAAATGGTGCAGTATTGTACAGTGTGGATACATACTGGTACTGACTCTGGTGATTGTCTGCTTTTGCTGTTACTTGTCTAAGATTTACCCTTAGCACTTCCCAAGTATGGAAAATATGAGCTGCCCCAGCTGTTTAAATTGTGCTGTTTCCACCGCAGGAATGCAACCCTTCTCACATAGATAACAGAATGACAATTTTCTGGGTTTAAATTATAACACTTCAGGGAAGTAGTCACCATGACAATCTCAGTTTCTTAGTCTCCTAGCACAACTTTTCCTTCTTTCCTACTGTACTGATTTTGGCTGTGATAGAGGTCATTTTCTTCTTAATAGTTGGTGCAGTGCTGTGTTTTGGACTCGGTATGAGAATAATGTATAGAACGTGCTGATTTATGATAATGTTGATTTATGTAAAGGTGAGGATATTTATGTCCTAATAGAGCCCCTGTCTTGTTTACACTGATTACAGACACAGAAGAGGAAAACAAGGAAAATGGAGGGTAACAAGTCTAACAAGAAACTCACATAAATCAAATCTGATTAAAAGAAAACTGGAAATCAGAAAAAAAAGTATTTCTTGCTGTTAAAGCATTAAGCTCGGGAACAGATTTCCAGTGGATAGGATGGGAACACATCTGTTAGAACCAGTGTAATACATAGGATGCAGTTTACAGAAGGGAAGGTTAGAAAGGTTTAAGGAAGGTTGGAAAGGTCATCCGGTCCAACCTGCCTGCTCAAGCAGGGTTATCCTAGAACACATTGCACAGTATTAAGTCCATATGGATCTTAAATGTCCCCAGTGAGGGAGACTCCACAGGGTCTCTGGACAACCTCTTCCAATATGCAGTCACTCACAAAGTAATGAAGTTCTTTCTCATATTCAGGGAACTTTTTGTTAATCAGTTTCTGCCCATTGCCTCTTGTCCAATTGTTTGACACCTTCGCCTTGATCACACTGTCCCTTCATGTATTTATATACATTGATGAGGTCCCCTCTCAGCTGTCTCTTCCTCAAAGCTGAACAGGCCCAACTCCCTCAGCCTTTCCACATAACAGAGATGTTCCTCATCTTCATAGCCCTCCACTGGACTTGCTCCTGGAGCTCTGTCTCTCTTGTAATGAGAAGCCCAGAACCGGAGACAGCACTCCAGGTGTGGCTTCACCAGAGGTGAGTAGAGGGAAAGGATCACCTCCCTTGACCTGCTGGCAATGCTCTTCCTAATGCATCCCAGGGTTCTGTTGGCCGCGACAAGAGCTCACTGCCAGCTCATGGACAGCTTGTTGTCCATCAGGACCCTCAAGTCCTTTTCATGGCCTGAGAACTGCTTTTCAGCAGGTCAGTCCTCAGCCTGTACTGGTGCACAGGGTTATTATTCCTCAGGTGCAGGACACTGTTTTATCTTTGTTGAATTTCAGACGGTTCCTCTCTCCAGCCTGTCCAGGTCCTTCTGTAGGGCTGCACAGCTCTCTAGAGTTATCAGCCATTCCTTTCAGCTTTGTGTTGAACAGCTTCTCAAAGCAGGAAATTGCCTTGGAATCCCTTTCAGTTTTGTTTCAACCCAGTTACCTTTCTGTTGAGCCTAATAGCATCTGATTCACTGAAGATTGCTTCCTATAAAGGCATCAACTCAAAGACATGCGGAGATGGATAATTTGCAGCTTTCACAGTAGCTTTCAGAAGCAATCATTCTGAACAGCAAAATGTGTCTAATATCCCATTTGAACTTGTCTGTCTTCTATTCATACATACTGGTTCTTATTATGAATTTCTCAGTCTGATTAATGAGCCCATTAGCACCAAAACTTAAAAGCCTCAAAATAATCTCTTGGGTCTTTAATAACTCAAAGGGGCTGAGTGGTTATGGCCTTGCTTTTACAATCCATTCACTGTCCTGTAACTGTTGTAATGCTCAGGAGTGAAAACAAGATATTTAATCATTAACACTCTTCTTTGTGGTAACACCTAAAAACATCCTTGTAATCTCATAATCATTCACTGACCTATCCTGACCCTACTTAGCCTTGAAATACGACGGAATACAGCACAAAGCAAGGGCTGAAGGCATATGCAAGATCATGTCTATAAAAAAAGCCTCTACTTTCATAACTGATTAATAAATACTGTAATTAAGATAATATTTCAAAAGGTAATTGGAACCTCAATCGGAGCACTAGAGTGATTTTTTTTGTATTCCTGTTCTTCAAACTTGAATTAAAAAGAGGTAGCCATTAATAGTGAAATGCAGTCATGGGTAATTGCAAGATCATAGAGGAAAAATGCATTTCTCTATGACTCTCCACACTATAAAGATTTGCAACAACTCTGTTTCTTCTATCTTCATTATGCATCTCAAAGTCTATGTGTTTTGTGTCATGTCACGTATGCTGTTTCTGGAGAATATTTTAGTAAAGTTTTGTTTGAGGAGGGAAATATTTACAAATGGTAATTTACATTCGTATTTCTTATACAGTAGTCATTTGAACTGAAACCAAATATTTAAAATATCATATCAGAGACATATGAAAACGTTAGCATTTCCGATTAATTTATAGTAAATCATTGTATTGAAAAAGTATATACTGCCAAGAGCATTCTAGTAAACAAAAAGCCCATCTTAGGGAAAATACAAAGTTCAGGAAAGGTCTGACTTATGTGCCTGAATCATTCTCTCACATACTCTCCTTTTCATTGTTGAACTCTGATTCACCTTTCAACTAGCATCCAGCATAAACTGAAGAATTCCTGAGAATTTTAGTATGGATCAAGAGAATATATTTCTAATTAGACAAACATTAAAATGCAAACATGATTCTGGAAAAGAACTAACTCACAATTGAAAGGGGACCTCCAAAGACTTCTGCACTGTGAGGAAGTTTGAAGAAACTGATACGGTAATCATTTTCTGACAGCACTTAAAACCTTCAAGCACATTATTAAATCCAGTTTAATGCTAAAGAATCAGTATTATGGTACAAAGACAATTAATATGGGCGCTCTTCTAGATGACTGAAAATCTTGTACTCCACAATATTTCACAAAATAGAATGATTCACACAAAGATGTCTGACCATTATCAATGGAATTTCCACACTCTTTCCAACAAAATAATGCTATATATTATAATGTAGAAAAACCACTGTATTTAGATTTCAAGTGATTGTCAAGATATAAGGCTGCTTAGAACTTGTCACATTAAGTTGTTTGATAAAACACTTTTGAAAACTATTAAATGAATGCTGAAAATATATTAATCTACTGTGAAAATCCCAAAAGAAAAATTTCAGACTGAAATGAAATTGTAAAACATTTGTCATCCTGCACATAATATTGATTAAACTGACAGTTACTCTTGTTTTATTGCTGCTTTGGAAATTACAAATTTGGAAGGAACAGACATTATGTTTCACTCTTTCCAAGACTGTATGTTATCATGTTAACATCAAATAATCTCATGCTGTCAACTAACTGTAATATGCAATAATTTCTTAGAATAAGTTCTTTATTAGGAAGGGGAAGAAGGCAAAGAGAACTTTATAGCCGTGTCTTGCCTAAGTGTTTTTGTTATTAGCCTGTGTTCAAGTTCATAGAAATACAGAATCATTAAGGTTGGAAGAGATCTCTAAAATTATTGAATCCAACCATTAACCCAGCACCACTGTGTTTACCACTAAACCATATCCCCAAGAGCCACACCCACACACCTTTTGAGCACTTCCAGGGATGACGATTTCACCACTTACCTGGGTAGCTTATTTCAATGCTTGACCACTCTTTCAGTGTAGAATTTTTTCCTAATACTTGATCTAAATCTCCCCTGGTGCAACTCGAGGCCACTTCCTCTTGTCCTGTCACTTGTTACTCTGGAAAGAGATTAACCCCTTCCTCACAGCTACCTCCTTTCAGGTAAATTGTAGAGTGCGATAAGGTACCCCTGAGCCGCCTTTTTTCCAGGAACTCCAGTTCTCTCAGACACTACTCATAAGACTTGTGCTCCAGACCCTTTACCAGCTCCTTCTCTGGACATGCCTCAGCTCCTCAGAGGCCTTCTTGTGGTGAGGGGCCCAAAACTGAACATGGTATTTAAAGTGCGGCCCCACCAGTGCTGAGTGCAGGGGGACAATCACTGCCCTGGTCCTGCTGGCCACACTGTTGCTGACACAGGCCAGGATGGCATCAGCCTTCTTGCCCACCTGGGCACATGCTGGATCATGTTCAGATGGCTGTTGACCAGCAGGCCAAGGTTCTTTGCTGCTGAGCAGCTTCCCAGCCACTCTTCCCCAAGACAGTAGTGCTGAATGAGATTGTCGTGACCCAAGTGCAGGAACCGACACAAATAAACATATAATTTTTTTCTGGAAATAACCAGAAAGTATTACATGGTATTTGCACCTGAAATTATGCTGCCTAGCATAGCAGAATAGAAATATAAACATACTTTAAAATGAAGAATTTGAAATAACATGAGGATTTGTTCAGATTTTAGTAGTGGATCTTTTGATTCTCTTGTGCTTTAGAAGATACCCATTACATTTAAAAATAGTATTTATTCTGATAAGCTTATTGATAGCTGATAAAGTCTTGCACAGAATTTAGGTATCTAGGTGATACGCAGTGTTTAAGTGCTCACGGGACATAAAAAGGGCTGTACAGGCTTAGAGCAAGAGATACACTTGTGACCAGTGACCAGATGTAGTTTTGCCAATGATTAGAAGGAGTTTAAATGGTGAATATTCTATCTTCTCTGTGTATCACAAATTTTGAAAATTTGTGATTTTAGTGATTTCCTGTATAAGATTCTTAGAAGGTCTTTGTGGCATTCTCTTAAATTTATTTAATAGCTGTTTGAATTTATTTAGGTTTTGCCTTCATAGCATCCATTGCAGCCAACTACACAACTTAAGCACATGCCTGTAAAAGGCAAATACTCCATTTTTTTTTTTCACTTTTAAACTTGTGGCTAAAATAGATTTGATGAAGTCTCCATTCTTGAATTGAAGGAAATAATATCCTATTCTCTCTTTGCAGGTCATTTGTGTCTTAAGTGTCCATTACAGCCCTCCAGTCAATTTTTTTCTTCTTCTTATTATGAAAGATACTGCATAGCAAATGCAACCTTATTTAAAACAAGCAAATTTTCAGCTAACTTTGAATTTTACTGAAAACTTGGAAGTGTTGATAAATTCTGGAAGCTCTTGTCTCTTCTCAATTTTAATTAAACATAAAACCAGACAGCAGTAGATATTATTCTGCACTTCTACTTCATTGTACAGCGACATCCTGAACAAAAAAGAATCAAAGTACCTGTATTTTCATATATATACTTTCCCCAGCAGGTGCTTGACAAAGATCTTTAGTAAGTGGTACTGAATTATGTAATGCATTTCCAAAATATACTCTGGATATCACTTCTTAAAAGGAAGAGGTTTTTACCAAGCATACGATAAATAAGTCAGCTGCAATACATCTCAGCAGGTCCTGATGCATATAACAGATTGAGAATGTTAAGACTTAAGAACATATGTTTAGAACATATGTTATTCAAATGCAATTTAGCTACCAAAATGTTAAAAAAAAAAAAAAAAGTGTATTTTGATTCAGGAATTTATTCTACAGAATTCATTAATCTATGCTGATATGTATAAAATTTGTAATGAGAAAAACACAAGTGTTTAAAAACAGGATTGCAAAATCCTTTCTGTGGATGCACATTGTGATAACAACTTTCATGAGGAAGCCATAACAATACATTTCTAAGATTCACTGCAAATAGGAAAACTATCAGGTGTACTTCTAAATAAATTCCTAAGATAATATCTTTCTAAATTTGTTATCAAACCCTAATTAACATAAAGTTCATTTACTCCCCTAGGAATTTCACAACTCTATCTCAGATTTTGTCTAAACCTATGCAAAGCCATCAGAATGAGCTCTGTACAGGTTTTACAGCGAAATTAAACTGGTTTAAAGAAAAAGCTTGAATGTCTCTAAAATACTGATCCTCAGAAGAGTAGCAGAGAAGTTTAGCAATACTTTTAGCTCTGTGTGTCAGTTCATGGCTTCAGAGTCAAAACAATCAGCGTGTTCAGTCTTATGAAAAGCACAAGACTGATGGAAAATTGATTGGGTTTGGATACAATCTTGTCAGATGTCCAATTCCAAGTAGAAGGAGATGTTTCATTATAGCTAGTGATTTCCACAGTTTTGACAGTTTTCCCTTATGTGAAGAGATTGCATGTACAAGTTGTTATTTTCTAAATAGGCAGCATAATTTCTGTGTGAGACACTAATTATTAACTCCACTGCAAGCCCATTACAGAATGCAATAGAATTTACAGTTACGGTCCTAGGCTGATAGTTTTGGCTTTTTGAGCCATTGATACAGTTTTTATTTCTCTGACCACAGATTTGTCTGCAGAATGTGCTTAGTTTATCACGTCACCTGTGTACAGGCTACTATTTAGTAATAATTTACAAGAATTAGTACATTTCTTTTAAATTATCTTCATTTCAATTACATGAGTAGCAAGTCCAAAATTATGGGTATTATTGATTACGTGGTGTTTTTCACAATTAGAACTTGGTCAGTAATGGCACAAATATATACATACATTTAAAAATGCATGTGCATATGTTCATGCACATGTATAAACATACACTTATATACCCATACTGAAGAATTCCACCACAGGCTTTTGAATCTGATCTAAATCACAGCTCTAATCTCATGAAATTTCTACTGAAAATTGAAAACTGCAAAATGCCACAAAGAATTACATCTGAGTGTTATGTGAATATTACATTTTCCCTTGATTGCACAGCAATGCAATGTAGGAAATTCAGACTTAATTGCATCAGGTTGACTGATGAAACAGGATGCTCACAGCCTTGTTGAGTCTAGCTTGGAATATTTCCAAGCACAGAGATTCCACAGCCTGTCAGAGAAAACTGCTACAATGAGTACTACTCTCACCGTGAGGACGTGCTTTTCGCTTGGAAACTGCAACTTGGGACTGGTGCCCAATGTCTTCTCATTGTGCAAGTTCAAGAAAAGAATGATTTTATCTTTTCCATAACCCCTGATAGGCAGCTGAAAATACCATCTCTCTTAGCTTTCTTTTCTTCATGAATGCCCCCTCAGGTTCTCTTCATATATTGTGTCCTTCCTGTTTCAGCTTCATAGCTGGTTCAATTTGCTCATCAATTGAAATGCCACCAGCTGTCAAATGCATTCCATTATGGCATTGTGAGTCCTGGGCAGAGGGGAGTAATAATTTCTTTCAATCCCCTGGCTAATGCGACTGAGTATATGGTTGGTCTTTATACAGATGCAGCAGAAACCTTCATCAGAAGAGAATGTTTTAATTATTTCAGTAGAGAGTTCACACGTTAAAAGCTGATAATGTTGACTTTAGCTGCATGTCATTTAGATGGTTGGTAGACAGTGTGTTGCTCTCCATTTGGCAATCTAAAGACCCATATAATACCTTTTTTAAAATCAAATCTTAGAGAAAAATAGTTCATAGACGAATAGACCAAGATAAATCCAAAACATTCTGGCATGGTTTACCAACATGTGAAGTGGGAACACTGATTAACCTTTAGAAGCATTCCAGAAAATACAAAGCATCCTAGACAAAGGAAGACATCCTAGACAAAAAAAGAACAAAGAACTTCTTCCACCCCTGAAAACAACAGCAAAGCCAACAATAAACAACATAAACCACCTGAGATAAACAGCTTTGACTCAACTTGAATTTATTCATAGCAAACTATAACATTACTGCATGCTGACTAAGAGGCCTTCTGTATAAACTAAATATATGGGGAGATGAGGTGTCAGGACTTTCTTGGCAAATAATGGAAGTTTAAGAAAATGTTAAGGATATAACTGTCTGAGAAACAGTTTTGAACTTTTAACTAGAAGTCTTAAAAACCTAGTGCAATGTAGGATACAGAAGAAGGGACTTAAACTATACCACCTTTAGGAAAGTAATGAAACACAAGTGAAACTATTAATTCTCATTAACCTTTGTATTTTGAGGAAAAGCAATTTCCTTACCTGTCTGGCTGTGAGAGCAGCATCCTAAGGCTTTACTGTATTTTGTTTAACCCTACTGCAAACAGCAGGTACACTGACTAGATACAACCCTGCTAAAAGGGTTTGAAGGGAGGCATGTTTCTTTAGTTAATGATAGCAGTGCACAGCAATTCACCTTCTGAAAAATTATATTACTGTTAAGCACAAAACATTGCTCTTACAACAATAAAAAAATCTGACAGGTCTAGACCTATTTAAGTCTTTGCACTGGGCTACATCGAATCATCAGTGCCACTGGCAAAATTTGGTTTTGTGAAACTGCAGATTTAAACAAACGCATGTTGCCAATTTACATAATTTGTTTTTAAGTTAATTAGCATAAACAGAAATCACAATTCAACTCCTTCATTGCAACAGGATGACATAAAAAGCCCAAATGTAGCTCAGTTTCACAAACGGAAAAGATTCTCTGCAATTTTATTAATCATCAGTGTACAAGAACAGCAGTATTTATGCCAAAGGATAGAATATGCCTGTGAAACTTTGTATTTAGAAAGATCAACTTAAATCATAAGAAGTTTAAAATAACATGTCAGAATTTACAGGACCTCAAATTAATATAATGAAAATAGGTGAAAAATATTTTGATTTTTAATGTCTTTTCAGTAGGATCTATTTTATAAATCACATCAGATTAATTTCTTGAGCAGCCTTGTCTAGGCAACTCATTGCCAGCAAGGAAGACTATAGAATTCTAACACAGATGTAAAAAATAAAACATAAGAGACATTGATGGAAATGTGCTGATGAGAGAAGGTTCAGAAAGATGAGTTTCATACGCATTTTCATTATTAATTGATCAAAAGTATATAAGCCTAATTAACTAATTGCTGAATTAAAATAAAAATATAAATAAAAAGGAAATTTTGTGACCTCCCAAAGAGTACTTATTGTAATTAATAATTTAATTAAGATACAGTCACAGAATAAGGTGGTAGAACTTAAGAGTCCTTTTTCACTATTGACTCTAATGACGATAAAATATTCCAGTGGACACAAAAGCTTAAGCTCTGCTCCAAGACTGCAGATTGTTTCCACAGCATACGTAATTAGTTAAATGAAAAAAAATTTTAACAGCATTCCTTTACTTACAAATTACCACCCTTAAACTTGCACAGAATACTCCACATATCTGATCAAACTGAAATTTCATTTGGTGTCAATTCATAAATGAGAATTAAACACTGGTCAAAGCAAAAATAAAATGTTTTGGTAGTGCCATCACATTAAAGCAGCACCACCTAGAAGAGATCACAATCTAAAAGATAAGAAAGAAAGTTATGAAACAGTAGGAAATAAGTTCTTGTTTACATTTATCTATTAAATCTACATTAACATGACCTAATGAACGGTGTTTTGTCTCTAGCATTCAGTAGCTAAATAAACCTGTAAGTCTCCTTCTTAAAGCTTTCCCAACCTAGTCACCTCTGATCTCAGCAGGCTAGAAACCTGTCAGATAAAACTTGCATATTTATAAAGCATGTAATATTTGTTACATGCAAAAAAGAAGATAGAGGCTAAATAAATATTAGCCAATGCCTAGAATAAAACAAATCTTAAAAATGTGCAATTATTTTATGTTTCTTTTCTTCTTATTAACAAGAGTATGTTGCATAAAGATATATAATGGATATATAATGGAAATTAAATGGAAATGAAAAGGGTATTTTTTGTTCTAAGCCTAATCAATGAAGAAAATGTATTATACATGACAGTGTTCATACCTCACTTTTTTTAAATCAATCCACGAGAGTTTTCCTATTATGAAAGGAACGGATGAGTGAAATCACAACCTGCTCCACAACAAAACAAATACATGTACTGAGTAAATATTAAATCACTAAAGCAAATAAGAAACTACTTGAGTAATCACTGCTTACTCAACTCATGAAAATGGAGTAACTATCCTTGTTTATGTGGAACTATATGCACCACTAGAATTTAATGTCTTTGTTTGAAAGGATGACCTTTTCCACTGAAATCCGAAAACACTGAAAAGAATTTAAATACTTTGACAACTTCTTTAGTATCTGGTCTCTGGAGCACAATTCAGGAGCCTGTCTTTGATGCTTAGGATTTCTACACTTACGAAATAATCTAAACAGTGAAATTCAAACAGTTGTAGCGATGGGGCGACATCTGGCTAGTGACTGGTCACATCACTGATCTAGATGCAGGAGTTGAATGAACCATGAGCAAGAGAATTATACTTTGAAAGGAACAAGCAGTGTTCACTCGTCTCCATAAATGAGAATGTGGAAGCCACTTTTTATGTAATCATTACAAATAATTGTTTCATTTTTAATCTCTGAATAGCTATTATTACCCTGAGATTGAAGACAGATGACATTTAAATATCCTTTGGAGAACCTTCTATTTCTCCACTGATGACAGAAGAAGCCTGTAAACCAAGCTTACACCAGACAACCAACATCAACATGATCAAGTCATGCAAGCTAACTCTGGCTTTTTGTTTATATTCTGAATTTTAAAAGGTGAATAATAAGTGTGTACTGGTATAAGTATGAATTCCTGGATGAACTAATATTTTTTTGGGGGGGATAAAGCTATTCATTACTGAAAATTATGTTTTCAAGGAAAATGGAAAATAAGGTGTGGGCTGTATGCATTTTTTAATGCCACGTCATTTATTTAAACATACTAGAAATAGCAGGACATTTTGCTGGTCTAATGTTGTCTCATTTTTTACAGTGCTTTCCAGCTTGAGATACACTATTTCAAGGACATTAATAGAAGCAAAACACAATAAAGAATCATCATTGTTTCTACTAGTTTAATCATAAGCCAAATTTACTATCTGGGCTCTGTAAAAGGACTGAAGTTCTGTTTATATGATGCTGGATATTGTACATGTTTTACATGTCTCCGTATTTTCAAATGGAAAGATAAATTCCCAAGTATTCAAGAAAAAAAAGAAGTTTCAGGTATTGCCATCCTCAGGACAAAACAACTGGGAGCAGTCTTTTATAAATATACCCTGGAAACATTTTAGCTGTAAACAAATGTTGCTACTCTTTCTTAAATGAAATAGAAACTGTTCTTTATTACCACTGTAGTATAAACGCAGCAGTTAAAAGTATTGCGTCTCATGTAAACTACTAATCATCTGAATTTAAACTTGGATAGTTTCTAATGTGTAACATCCAAGTAGTTAATTTCTCCAGTATCAGAAATACAGACATTTTATTTATATAAATCAATTCTTCATTCCCTGGATAGCCAGCATCCCTATGTGAATTTGCATGAATTTACATACTTCTGTTCAGAAGGTTTTTTTTATTCCATATATTAAAGTATTCTTCAAACTAAATAAGATATTTAGTCCATTTATTTAAGACTACATGAGTTATGTATGCATGTCATACCTTCATGACACTTGACAGCGAAAGTTTCAAAAGAATGGTTAGATATTAGGAAAGGCTCCAGAATCACTGGAGCACTGAGATAAATTTTTTGCATCTTTATCTTCGTAGGCACACCACGATGAACTGTACTCTTGTTGACTGAACTACAACATTTCCTGTGCTGCAACAAATTCTATGTATCTCCTGCAGGAAGTCTCTTCTCTGTTGTGACCAATGACAGGACACAAGAAAATGGCCTGAAGCTGTGTCAGGGGAAGTTGAGGTTGGGTATCAGTAAAAGGCTCTTCACCCAGAGGGTGATTGGGCACTGAACAGGCTCTCCAGGAAAGTGGTCACAGCACCAACCTGACAGAGTCCAAGAAGCATTTGGACAATGCCCTCAGGCACATCAGGTCACTCTTGGGAATGGTGCTGTGTGGGGATGGGAGTTGGACTTGATGATTCTTGTGGGTCCCTTCCAACACAACTCAGCATATTCTGTGGTGCCATGAAAAGAAGTCCATTGCCTCTAAGCTTTAGCTTCCCCCTGAGCTAAGGAATTTCCTATCTTCTCTGATACTGTGGATACCTTGTTAGCAAAATTTCTCTAATGACATTCTAAACTTCAAAATGTTCCCCTGCTGAGCAACCTGCTGAAGAGAACTTGGCCTTTGTCCCACACAATTCATCTTCACTCAATTTTCAGTATTCATGACTTTAAAAATGGCAGCCTGCTCCTCTGTTGCACCTTTTTAACAGGACATATCAAGCAGTAATAAGGAAAAAAAATAGATTAGCATGACACAGATATTTAGAACTAAAGGCAGGAAAACTAGTCAGGACATTAACCTGGGGTTATTTTGCATATCAAATATATTCTGCATATACATATCACCAATTACTCTCTAAGAATAATTGCTACTTTGTCTCAATTTTATTCAAACATATTCAATTTTGAGTTGAAAATACCTGGAGATGGAGAATTGAACACTTTTCTCTGCTGTTATCCCAGTTCATTCCAGTGTTTAAGCAATCTTGTTGATGGAAAAGTACTTTATTTCCAATCCATCTAAACTGAATTGGCTCTTGCTAAGATTTCTCAACTAGATTAAAGAGCTCTTTAGTTCACAGTAGTTTCTCCCTGTGGAGAAACTGTCATCAAGAACCTCGTCTTCTCTTCTTTTTAATAAACTGAAAGAGCCTGAGCACTCTAAGATATTTATTGCAAGACATTTTCACTTGTCCTACAATCCTGTGTGTTGCCCCTTTTCACACCCTCCAAATGTCAAGTGCTATTTAAAAATGGTGCCATGAGAATTATACAAAATATTTCAAAATCCACTGTTGCATCCAGAGATTAGCACTTTTTCAGAGCACCAGACTGACACAGAAGGGAGTACATATGTATATGTATATAAATATGTATGTATGTATGTATGTATGTATGTACAAAGACACATAAATATACTTGTATCAGTAGCATATATTTTGAATTCCAAGTTTTGCTTTCATCTTAATTGTGGTAAATTTCCTTTTGAGAACTTCAGTTTTCGTTGAAGCACATCCTGCTCCGGTCTACATGTTTGAAACTAGTGTTATTATTATATGCAAATTCATGTTTCTGTTAAGTTTCATGACATTTATACAATTATTGGTAGATACCCTCACCATCTCATGGTAATTAACACTATTATTTTCTTGATTTAGCAATGAAAATCCTCTATTTTTTTCTTATATATGTTCAAAAGGAATAATTAAAATCTGCTCTTGGCACTTTCCTCTGTATGTCTGTATTTACTGATTTCTACTTTTTCTGCACTGATTTTTTCATTACTTGTATTTTCTTAGCTCATTTTTATGTTGTTTTTCTATGTTTATGTTTGAGGCAATTATTTATTTGGTTAGAATCCTCTGTGCAAGTGCATCCTCTCTTTCTGGGAATGCAAAATCTTAGTTTAACACCTAATTTTTTTATATACCTTTGATTTTAAAGCTCTAAATCTCCTCAATATATTGGTTTTTAATAACTATTTGGTCAAGTTGACTAATTTATTATAATAACTTTTTACTTCTGCAATCACGATTGTTAAGTGTTACCCATTCTTTGTTTATCCTTCATTTTATGCAAAGTCATCACATGAATCAATTTTATCTTTCACAACCAGTGTTTCAATGATGCTCTCAAACCATGAGGTCATGGATTTGCTTTGGCTTAGTAATTATTTGGTAAAGAAACCTGGCAACTACTACCTCCAGAAATGACTGGCCCTACTTTTATTTGCAATATTTACTAACTACATTTTTTACATCTTCAAATCTTCCATAATGACAATCCCTTGTAAAATCCCTCACTTTTACAACTTGCAATGGCATCTATTTACAAATCTAGTTCTATGGGTATCCAACATACACTTTCATATTAATAAATATTTTAATATTTAATATTTAATATTATTCCATTTTTAATTTATCAGAATCTCTTTCATAAGTGCTAATTCTCACTATTTACCTGCCTGCCACTCCATTTACCATTACTATTTACTTTCTTTCTTTAATGAATAAGTCATATGTTCTTATACTTGTGGAAGATATGAACAATATCAGCTTGTTGCTACCTGTATGAAATCCAATTTCACACATTAAATAAAAACTTTTCCAGTTAGCTGCTCTGTCTTAACCTGAGCACATAAATAATTACAAGTCACTATGATATTTCTTGTCCATTACAGTTTCCTGTGCTTTAGCATTCTTCTCTTGATCCTTCTTACATAGAGTATCATTTCAAATTCAGGCCCTTCATTCTTCATCTTTTTTTCCCCTATGGTATGTAACTAACTCACTTGTGGGCACATTAAAAAATAATGTTAGTGTTAAGCAACCAGCCCAGGCAATTCTCCACGGTTGGTATTTCTCATGAATGCCCTGCCAATCCTTTCATCTTTGACAGACTTTAGACTACTCAATTTATTAGAACTGGGTTTTATTTGGGTTTGGGTTTTTTTAATAAACTCTCCTTTTCATGGTAGAGGACATCCACATTATAGACAAGCAAAAAGCCTCAGAGATTCTTTGAGCATTAATATCAAGTTAAGAAATATATATAGCCACTATCAAGATAAATAATACATTTATTTATAAAATGCTAGCTGAAATATTCTTAGTGCTGAAATATTCTTAGTGCTGAAAGTTACAAAATTAGCCTCTACAGCCATACTCTTTAGAATTTGTCTCTTTATATTTTACATAATCCACCAGGGGGAGTTCTAAGAATGAAATAGAAATATTGACATATGAACTCTTGGAAAAAAATAATTTAAGTATGCAACTGCCATGACTTACACTTTCTGTTGAGCACTAAAATTTTCAGTCAAGCCTATGACAAGAAATTAGTAACTATGGATTCATATCGAAGTTGAAAATTCCAGTGTTCCAAAACAACAACATAGGGGAGAATGACATGCAGCTATTTGATATTAAGCCTAGTCTTCAGTGGCATGACAACTTTTGAGTAATTATTAAAGTACATTATACTTAACCTTGATTCAACTGTCAGTCTTTCATCATGGGCATTTCAGTGGTACAGAATATCCTTGTAAGTTCTGTTTTCAGCAACATCAGTGCTAAGTGATAGATTTCCCAACTTTTTCATCCCACAGAAAAGTCCCAAGAAATATCCACAGAGTTCCCTACATCTTGCTCTCAGCAATGTTTCCCTTATGGAAGGCACTCAGATTATACCAATGTGCTCAACCCCGTAAAACACACTGGCTAACAGGTTAACATCAGGTATGATGTTAATATGGCACCATTTTGAACAAATAATTCCAGGGGTTGCAAGCAAAGAAACAATATAAGAAGAGTCATGAAGGAATATGCAATACCCTTAAAACAAGTTGAAAAAATCTTAATAGGGCGATTCTAGAATTATATGTGTTTGCCAGCTGGTATAAACAAGCACTAGCTTTAATGACTCAAATGAAATTATGTCCATTTAAATTACATTATTTTTTGCTACTCTAAATACTTTTTAAAGTACTAGATGTGATAATGATCTTAAAATCAAGTAAGACTATTTCCTTCTAAGAAGCAACTGATTCATCTTTTTTTGAAGCATGTTTTAATTTCTGAAGTAACTCAGAAGCAGTCGTCTTCAGACATGCTTTTGGAAATGCAATTCTGAAAGATTAGAAGTTATTTAAAGGAATCACTCAAACAAAGAGGTTTTTTTCTTCTTCCCTTCTTTCCTTCCTTTTTCCTTTCTTTTAATTTTTATAATCTTATTCAATAAAACAGTTGTTCTTTGCTGCTAGTCTGCAAGTACACTGGATGTCACAAAAGTGAGGTCACATACAAAGGGGACCATAAAGTAATAAGATAAGGCTGACCACAAAAAAAGAAAAAGAATATCCAGACATGGAAGGGAGGATCAGCTAAAACTGTTAATTGAAAAAAATCTTCTCTAGCTAGTGGAATGCTGAATTGATAGCAGTTTCCCATTCCCTAGAAAATTTCAACACTTTCAACAATAATTACTGCTTGGTTAAATTTTCAGAAAAATTGGGAAAAAATTTTATGAGGGTTTTAAGTGATGAGGTCAAACAGTTTCTTATTTCCATTTAGAAACTAACAAACGTCTTGGTTGTACTGATTTCGGCAGGGATAGAGCTGTATTTCTTCATAGTAGTTAGCATGGAACTAACTATTTTTGCATTTATGCTGAAAGCAACATTGATAACACAGGGATGTTTTTGCTATTGCTGAGCAGTGCTTACACAGTGTCAAGACCTTTATACTTATAATTACATTACACTGAACCTGACAACTATAATTATATATAATATAGCTTATGTATTATATATGTACATAATTACATATTTATTTATATATATATACTTATGAATGAACAGCATACCTGAATAGTGAAGCTAACATATGTCGTCATTTCCAGTTATCCTTTTTGATTTCTCCATATTTACTGCCTTTCCAGCCAATTTCCAAGGTTTCCATTGGGCATTCTCTGTGTAGCACAGAGCTACTACTGACAACTATTAAGGTGTGTGTCTACTTTAAGTGACCAAGAGGTGAAATCCATCATGTATGGAAAGACAGTAAATCAGAGGAGGGAAGGAGGAAGGAAAGAAGGAATGAAAGCAAGCAGCAAGCAGGAAGGACATGAAGGCAGGAAAGCAGGAAGAGAAAGAGGGAGGGAGAGGAAAAGGACATAGGGAAAGTGGAAGTAGAGGGGAGAGAGAGCAGAAGGAACAGCGGGGAAGGACATGGGGAAAGTGAAAGGAATTAATGACACTGTGAAAGACAGGGAGAGGGAAAAAATGTAATTATGTTATTCTTTACATACAGCTATATTTCCAGGTCTAGCCTCCTGCATTTTATATGTTGATTGTAAAAAAATCACACCTTATTGGTGCTGTATAGTTTTGTTGTTTCTTCTTCAGAACAGGTTGTAAGAAAAAAGGTGATCCAATGTAGCTGATGAGCTTTTCTATAAAGATTTAATTGTACTTTTATTGGTTTTAGATAAAAGTACATGGTTTAGAATATATTTTTATATATATATATATAGTCCTCTTTTGTAGCTATCGTGTATTACGATGTCTTTAAAACCTTTAAAACCTAAGTTTAAATGAGTTACAAAAATGTAACAGTTTTTAAATTATATGTTTCCATAAAGAAAAAAAAAGTATTTCTGGTAAGGATGTTTTCTAGCCAATATGAGATGATCTGTTACTTCTTGGTGCCAAGAAAGAAATCCACAATGAACAGTTGTCAAGGAGGAGGGGGCAGGGAGAAAGAGCACCAGACAGTGTGATGCTGCAAAGTTCAGCCTAATAACTGAACCAAAGCAGTGGGTAAGCTGTGTCAGGAAAAACTTCACACTCCCACATGTACAACCCACACACGGTTCCAGCTCCCGAAGCTGGCCCTAAATGTGAGTTGTCACAGTGGAGCCTGGGGAAATGCAATCATTTCCGCAGCTCAGTGTTGGATGCCTGCACAACAGTATGCCCCTTCCCCTGCTCTTCTGGTCCCAATCCTTGTTACTGAGATGTCACACAGGCCACAAATAAAATCAGTCCATGATGATCTGATGTAACTTTCTGGAAGCTTCAGGTTTTGCTCTTCTCTTGTTTGCTGACTCACAGCCTGTACCGAGGCTTATCACACTCTCTTTGTTAGTACTGTATTGTCAGCTATGGCTCATTATATCCAGTCACTCAAGTCTTTATTAAGCAAGGTTGTGATGTTTCCATGACAGAAAAAACTTTCTGAAAGTTTGCAATACCACAAGAAGTTTTCTGAATATGAATAAAATGAAATATTTTATGAACCAGCATTATAAAAAGTCTCAGTATGGAGTATCATGCCAATGAAATGGAAAGCCCAAAGTCTTGTCTATTAATAATGATTTTTTTTTTTTTAATGTCAATGGTGTAAGTGAGAACATACACTCTTTTGTCCCCCAGGCTCCAGTTAGGAAGAAATAGTTGCAGGTGATGTTTGTTCTCAGTATCTCTGTATTATGAATCTCTAACATCTGTCATTATTGTATCGAAGGGTTCCTTTACATTGACAGAACACTGTAAAGCCTCAGTTTCTCATACTGCTTCAGGAAAGACCAGGGCTAACCTCTACTCTCAAGTGTTATCTTTTATTTCCCAGTACTGGAAGTATCAAACAACATATAATTCCTTGAGATTTCATTGTCTTTATTTTTGTATGACTGCAAACTCTTTCTTAGTCAACAGAGAAATGAGATGTCTGCCCTGCATTATATCGAACACATTATTGCCAGAATCAGACTGAATATTTTCAAGCCATTTTAACAATATGAGCCACTGACGATTTCAGAAAGCAGGGCAATGAGTAGGGACAAGAATCTTGGTGATGGAGTCTCTACAGAGTAAGATTTCTATTGGTCATATACTCTTATGTTTACTTCAACCATAGTCCAAAGACAGATTCTCTTTTCTACCATGTCTCATTCCTGCATCTTTCCTTCTTCTGTTTTTCCTACCAGAGTTCCTCATACCAGTATCAGTTCAATCATCCTGTCCAATGTTAGCTCTTTTTCATCTCCCACGAGCTACATATTCCAGTTAGGCTATACTCTTTGTTATCTGAGAAGCCCACAGAAAACAATAGTGAGTCTTCCTTCTACCCTAAAGGATCTCTTCTCACTCTTAAAGTGTTGGGAATAGCAGACAGAAAATGCACTCAAAGCTTATGTCATGCTTTCTTGGTACCCCTGAACTGGGATACATACTTCAATACATACTACATTTTCAGGGAATTTAGCAAATTAATTTCCTACACACACAATCTAACTACTCATGTGGGGTTTGTATTTAACCATCCTTGAATACTTCCATGAAAACAAAGAAAGAATGCTTATCCCCAGTACTGGGACACATCCTTTAATCTTACAAAAGACATTGAAAAATGCCAGGTATTTGATTTTACACTAGTATGCAGACACAAAGGTTTGAATTTACAGCTACAAAATTCAGCTATCTTGTTTCTCATCTTCATTGTCTTCTATGAATGCCAAGAAAATCCTCAAAGATTCACTGTCTTTGGAGTGCTTTTTTAGTTTGATGCTTGCAGTACTGTAGTACTGACAGATTCATGCTGATTTTAGGCACTCACCAATGCTTGTTAGGTTAAGTCTACTTGTCCTGAGCTACCTCTAAGAACAGTAATTTATTGCTGCCTACAGTTCAATGAGATGAAGCAGGATTTATGAATTGATATATCCTTCACTTGAGAGATTGAGATGTAGATCTGCTGACCCCACAGACAATCACCATATGAAGAAGAAACATATCAGAGTACCCTTAGTATGTAATTATATGTCTAAAGCATAAAAGGTATTAGTTCAATGGGATATTAATATTGATGCTGAATATTCAGTTTTCTGGAACCAGAATAAACTTGAAAAACAAATTAAAGCTATAGGAACAGCTGAGACTTGTGTATAATGTAAAAAGGTTATTCAGCTGAGGGTGCTGCTTTTCAGAGCAGCCCTGTCTAGGAATAATACAAAATTCTGCCTTAGTAACCTTTTTAATGTAGCATCTAGGCAACCAAATTGAAGTTCCTGATGATTAAGAAGCCATCAAATTGTGATTAAAGCACTACAGACTATTTCCTTAACTATTTTCCTGTAGATTTCACAGCATTTTACTACCAGCAGTTGTCTTTTCTATTTTCTATTAATTATCTTGCTGTCCATATGCTAGTTCTTGAAATGCTCTTACCTTCCTCTTCTCCAACTGTGTCTTGATGGAGTGGTACTGTAACGTGCTATGTCACAGCTGTACTAAGGAGAACTTAAAATGAAAGCAGCACACTGAGCTAAGTGCTGATTATTACTTTCAAACAAGAATATTAAAAATACTGAAAGTGTGAAAGGTGATCTATAAAGTACAATTTCTTCTCAAAAAAGAAAACAAAAAAGAAAAAAGGAATTGGGAGTAGGACTAATAATAATGGTAATAATAGTTTATATTTAAAAAAAGCTACTGAAATATTTTGAGAAAGCCATCCTTATAAAGAGAAATAAAAAATCAAATTATGTAGTTCATTTGAAAGTTGCAAGGATTTTGTGACTCTTGCTTGTGTTTGCACTGTTGAGATCATTCACTTTTATGTATCCCAGTATGGCTTTAAAGGGGCAAAACAGAGAAAATTCTAAACCTCAAAAAATAAACTTCCCAGTCAGGCATAATTGATACTGGATTGTAAGTTCAAAAATGTTTTTAATTCCAATTTCTGTATCTCGGGTAATATTATTTATTTCAAGTATTCTTGTTTCTATGGAATGTCTTTAATTTGATTTTACTTGTCCAAAGGATGCCAGAGAGAGGAAAGATCTTATTAAAAAACAACTCCTAAACAGTTAAGAGTATCAAAATAACAGCTTTAAAAATCAGAATTTAACTAGTCAAGCGAATGGATCTGTTTTCTTTAAAATTAGCATTCTATGTAGATAGAGGAAGCATTTTAAATAGAGATGTAATTAAACTTTTTACTCCAAGCTAGTACTCCAAGCACAAGAAACAGAAAATTACAGACTGTTTTAAAATTTCAGTGTGTTACTGTTAATTTGTTGCTAACATGCTACCAATGGCTTATTGCTAATAAAAGTCAATTAAATGCTAGCTCCAGGAAACCCATCTGTTGCACATTGCTTGAAAAGTAAAATTAAAAAAAACCAAAAAATCTGAACTTTTGCTTCATGTCATCCCTGGATACACGGCTCATATCTAAAAACACCAAAAACATACAAGAAATATATTTAATAGCCTTACAGAATAATTTTGGTTCAAAGTGACCTCATCTAGTCACAGTCCCTGCTCAGTGCATGTCTTAACTAGGTCAGGTTACTTAGCAACATTTTCAGTCATGTCTTGAATATCTCCAAGAACAGATCCCAAAAATTCCAGTGGTCATTGCTTTCCTAGTATTTAACTACTCCCATTGTTCTAAAAAAATAATCTTAATATCCAATTGGAATTTTGTATATTCTACTTTGTGTCTGCTGCCTATCGATCTGCACCCCCAACAACAGTCTGGCACCTTCTTGTCCGTATGCCTCAACCATGTAGATGCAGAGAGCAGTAAGGTCTCCCTCAGTACAGCAGGTTCATCAGGCCAGCTTCCTCAGACTTCCCTCATGCACTGTGTGTTCCAGCATCCAACCAGCATGGTGACCTCCCCTGGATTAACTCCATTATGTCCATGTCTCTCTTGCGCTGAGGAATACAAAAGGAGACACAGCACTTTGTGTTTGGTCTCATGGGTGCCAAATAGGGAAGGATCACCTTCTTCAACTTTCTCACTCTCACTGATATCCCCCAGGATGTTCATGGCCTTCTTGCAGGAAGGGTACATTGCTGGTTTACATTCAACTTGGTGTCCTTTTCTGCAGAGCTGCTTCCTAGACAGTTGCTCCCCAGCCTGTAGCAGTGCATGGGGTTATGTGTGTGTCCCTAGATTGCAGGACTTTGCATTTCCCTTTGCTGAACTTTGTGATGTTTCTCACTCTTGGGACCAGGCCTTTTAAATTTGTGATCTGGACGAGAGAATCAAGTGCATCTTGAAGTTTGCAGGCAACAAAATGTTGGGCAGGAGAGTCATCTGCTGAAGGGTAGGAAAGCTCTGCAGAGGGATCTGGAAAGGCTGGATTGATGGGCCAGGGCCATAAGGTTCAACATGGCAAAGTGCAGGTCCTGCACTCGGGTCACAACAACCCCATGCAACCCTGGGGTTGAGTGGCCATAAAGCAGCAAAGCTAGTGAAGGATCTGGAACATAAATCTTATTGGGGTGACTGGGGTTACTGGGGTGGCTTAGCCTGTTTTGAAAAGAAGGTTCAGGGGAGACCTTATTGCTCTCTGCAACTACTTGAACAGAGCTTGTGCTGAAGTGGGGCTTGGCATCTTCTCTCAGGCAACAAGAGATAGGACATGGGGAGGGAAACTGCCCCAAGTTGCACCAAGGGAGGTTCAGGTTGGATATCACGAAAAATTTCTTCATTGAAAGAGTGTTGAAGCATTGGAACAGGCTCTCCAATGAGCTGGTGAAGTCACTATCCCTGGAGGTATTAAAAAAACAAGTAGAAGTGGCACTTTGTGACATGGTTTAGTGGGTAGGGTGGTATTTATTCGAAGTGGGACTTGATCTTGGAGGTCATGTCCAACCTTAATGATTCTGTGATTCTGTGCTTTCAGCCTATTTTTCCAGCATGGCCTCTAAACAGCAGCCTTGTTCTCAAACATATCGATCATCTCCTCCTGCCAGTCTGATGACATCTGCAAACTTGCTGACAGAGAGCTCCATCTTATCATCTAATAATTAATAAAGTTACTAGACAGTGTTGGACCCTGAAATAATCCCTGAGGAACATCACTCTTTTCTGGTCACCAGCTGTACTTTTTACTATAGATCACTAGTCTCTGGGCCTGTCTGTTCAGTCAGTTTTCCATCCATCTCATTGTCTATCTATCCATATATCACCAATGTGGTGGTAAGGAGGTCAAAGTGGTGGAAACAAAGTACAATTTGAAGTTAAAAAACCTGTTATCTGATCAGAATCTATTGAGCAGCATGTGGTCAGCTATATTAAATAGTAGAAAGCCAACTTATGACCCTGTAGATACATGATGTTAAACAGCATATGAAAAATGTCCTGGTTGCAGCCAGGACAGGGTAAAATGTTGCAGTAGCCAGGAGGAAGGATAGCCAGGACCTGGAGGTTATTCTATATCACCTCATATCATTTTCCAGGGTGTTGGGAAAAGCTCCCTTCCAGGTCAGGTAGATAAAGCAGTTGAGTATTGTGGGGTTTCCCCATGCTGAACATGTGAATAATGTGCCTCCTTCTTGTACACTATTGTATAATATTGTTGCTGTTACTGTTCCTTTTCTTCTCTGCTGTTTCCAGTAAATTGTTCTTATCTCAACATCTTTACCGTTTGTGCCTCCAATTCTCCTCTACAGTCCTGCTGCAGGGGGAGGAGACAAAAGGGGGCGTGAGCAAGCAGTACACAGTTTGGAGTGATTTAGTGGGAACACTAAATTGGGGAATACTGCTCCTTACCATGACACTAAAGAACTGTTAAATTACACTAGTAGAGAGTTTTCTTGCCTCACTTGTTATTTGATTTTAGTTAAAGCTATATTAGCACTGAAATAAACCCCTGACATCTAAATGTACAACTATAACTCATTAATGACTGTTATCACCATCTACCAATATATCAATACTATTTTTCTTAATTTGAATATGGAGTAATGTTACAATATTTCAATATGCTTCAGGATTAACTGTTTTAAATGGAAGGAAAATGTTTTACATATCACTCCTTCCCCACTCCACCCCAACAGGTTTTAACTGTGAAATTTTGTAACCTAGATAATAAACATAACCAATAAAATGATCACTGAAGCTCTTTGCCATAAAAGATCATTAAAAAATTTGCAAAAGGCATACACTTCAACTAAAAGAAATAGTTTCTCCATCTGCAGTACAATCAGAATTCTCAGTAAATTAAAGAGTCCATATAAAGTCAGTACATGTCAGTGAGACTACTTACGTGCTCATTAATTAAGTTTGAATAATGTTTTGTTGTGCTGGGACTAATGACCCTTGCAGTGCAAAGCACAGAAATGCATCTCTGAGAAGCTAAACACCTCTCACCACTTCATTCAAAGGCACTTGCAAACATTCTGCATCTCCCGGGCTTGGAACTGTAACATATGCTAGGGTCCTTTACATTGCTGAAGTTATGACTGGGTTACAGATACATCAATCAATTTATTCATTTATGTTCTTCCGGCCAAGGAATTTTTACTTATGGCCATTCTTCTGCTCAGTGCATCAAAGTAATTTGAAGATTTTCCAAGTTTATGTTTAGCAATTCATTTTGAAATACGGTGAAATAAATACGTGGAACAAGCTCTATCATTTCAACTCTCAAACTGCAGTTTCAAGATGCGAAATGGTAGCTGAGGTTTAAGTGAAGTTTCCTGAGAGGTGAAGCACTGACAGATTAAATAGGAATATCTATGAGGTATTTCAGTTTTCTGTTTGAAGCAACCAGGTTTCAGTCAAATGGCATGATAATGAGATGAAGAAATTGGTACTATATCTTTGAAGGGAACACTCAATTTTTAAGCATTATCTATACACTGAAACACAAGCAGAACCATGGGCTTTACTGAGAGAGAGAAAGCAAATCACATTTGTATTCAAAACCATTCCAAGTATGAGTATTTTTTTTCATATTTTCCCATGCTTTAAAACTAAACTGCAATTATCTTTTTAGGGAAAAATATGGCTTATTTTTCCTTTTTCAATATTTACCAATGTAGCAAAGTACTCGTTGTAAGAAGGGCTAATGGTACATTAAAGCCACAGAGTCCATTCATCTAGTATTGTCTATTATAAACTTTCACCAGTAAATACACAATGGTTCAAAATGGAACATATTTTAAAACATCTTCTACTCAAAAAATAATTGCATCCCAACAAGGTGGCCATCACAATTTCAAACTACACTATACTCTGTTTTCTAAAGAGACAGATAAGTCCATACAGTATGACTTTAATTTCTGACAAGTATGACAAGCTGATAAATTGCGGACTTTAGAGGTTAGCTTCCCTACATATGAAGCCCCTTATAACTAGAAGAATAAAGAACTGTCACTAAAAATGCTTACTAGAAGAAATCATTTGCTTCAGCTTATTGATATGTTCCATTTTGCTGCTTTTATTTTTTTAAAAAAGGCATCACACATGCATTTCACTCCACTATCATCTAACTTAACTCTGGCAATAAATTAAGAATTTAAACTTGCCAGACATATGGCTCTGCAGATTGAAAGCTTTCAGAAATTGACAAGCTAGTAACAACCCAGATTGCAATTAAGAAGTACAGAAGTCTTAAATCAAGACACATGGATATTTGTGCTGCCATTTAAATTAGTAGATTCATTAAAAATAATTTAAAAAAATAAAAATCACACCATAAAACACTGGCAGGGCATTTTCATACTTCAGAAATAAAACAAACTACATTAAATCTGATGTCTCTAAAAAAGAAACCAATGACAATTTACATTTTTGCTCTTATTAACTTCTTCCTTGTAAAGCTTTCATTTAAAATGTTGCCATCCAAGTTCCATTTCTAAAAAGTACAGGGAATGCAAACATAGAAATTGCCAATGTTCATTGCTTACTAAATTTTTATGAAATCTACCATCCTCTTTACTTCTATCAATCTCATAATTTGCTGTGTGGTAAATGTATCTTCTAACATTTTTCAAATGTTATCTGATTTTCCTTCACTGCTTTTCTTATCTTCATTTCCTCACTTTCTGCCCTCTTCTATGAACACATTTGCTTTTCCTTGCTCAGATTTTGCATTTCAATACAATAATTTGATATTTGACAGTGAAGACTAAATATCCCAGTAAATACCAGGGATATTATACCTCTGCTCATGGAAAGGGATATATAACTTTATAGTTAATTAATTTTATATACATTATTTAAATTAATGATTTTTTTATTTACATCACAGGATATACCTGTGAGCACCATGCAAATAAAAATTTGTATTCTTTGTTTCCACAGATTTCAAGGTTAGGGAAATAGAAGTTATTCAGTGTGACAGAAAACTTGTTGGAAATGATTTGTCTCCTGTCAACAGGATTCTTAAATTAATTGGTCTCCTCTTTAGGAGCTCTTTCTTCTTCAGCATAAAGAAATTTCCAAGCTCAAATGTCTTGCCCTCATAACATGTTATGTGAAAGCACAAAACAAGTTATATATGTATACAACAACAATGTAATTTGGAACTTATATCAAGTCTGAGACTAGATTTCTTTGAAAAGAAATTTCTTTGAAAAGCAGATTTCTTTGGAAAATGAAGATTAATACATTTATGGAGATTCAATGAAGCAAAATATTTCATGAAAATATATTGATTTTCATTAAAATGCTCTTGTGAAGACAATTGTGAATTACTTTCTACTTAAAAGTACTTGTTGAAGAAAAGCTGTATAACATTTTCCAGGTATAATGCAGGCAGAGAGCTAATATCTTATTACTTGTTTTTTTTTCAAATGAATCAATGAATATTTAATTTCAACTCTGTAATTAGCTAAGAAGCAAAATTATTCAAAGATGAGATTTGAGTCATATCTCAAAATTATTACACAATCTATTGCATAAACCATGCCTAAAAATCTATTTTTGCAAGGTTATTTGAAAAACTTTGTCTTGCTCCCTATTCCTACACCAGTATAGAACTATTGTTTCTCTGAATTTTTTTATCTCAAGCAAACATCTGCACAAGATTCCAGAGTTAAGGGAGTACTGTTACTTTCTATTCACAACAAGCTTTTGCAGCAACACTGTGGAAGAAGATTCACAGAGCTAGAATCTGAGATACATTTCTTTGAACTTTTAAAAAAAGCACCCTGAAAACTTTAAAGAAAGGGTCTTCAAGTTCTCTTGAAAGCAAGATAACTTTTTTTTAAATAAACAGTGATTTTCCCATCTTTTCTTTAGCCAGAGCTTCCCCTCAAATCCTCTGCGTGACTGCAGGAGTTTGTTAAACCAACTGCCTCTTGCCCTACTTTATGTTTGCCCTCATTACAGTCCATACTACTTTCCTGCAATCTGACGGAAGAAAGAATGCTTTCTGTCACCTCAGAAACTGATGCCTGAAGAGGCCTCCCAGACACAGAGACTAGACAGAATAAGAGAATAAAGGTAGGTATTTGTTTGAAAGGCCTTCAAAGGTACACCCTGGGGAGCCAGAGGCTGTTGCCAAGATGGACCCCAAGATGGACGACAGGTCACAAGTTCTTCACACTTTTATAGGTTTGGTTTATTTGCATATGAGGGTTAATTCTCCAATTAAAGCTTCAGTTTAATGATGTAATTTTCCCAAGCTTGCCCCCGCCTTCAGAGTCTTTGGTTTACACATTTTGGGCCTAGGACGGTCTGAGTGTCCTTTGAGAGTAGGCCTGGAGAGGTTTTGTTATGTCTACCTAGCACGAGAGCAGAAATTAACAGGCTACAGGTTACACACTAAGCAGTACAGGATTTGAAAAATATAAAAGTTAAAACCTAAGGCATCATATGCATCTGCTCTTTGCCTGTGCTCATCACTTTCCTCCCTTTTCTTCACATTCCCAGGTCCCTGATGTTCCTCTATCAGACTCCTCAGGGTATCTTCCTTGAACTGTGTAAGTTTTTCCTGGTCATGTATCCATGTAGAAGAACTAATCATGTTTCTCTTCTGTAGATTCTCTTTGATTGAGAGTGCTGTACTGAAGATAGGCAATAATGCGCTTCTTTCTTCCCCACTCACAACTGGTCTTCCACACATGTTAATGCAAAACAGTCAACTAGATGGGAGCCGACTCACACCTGAATGAAGTGATGCAATGCCTATGAAAATATCACGCACTATGAAGCTTATCTTTTTGGGTTATGTTTTCACTGGGTCAGAAAAAAATATTGTCATTTCATTGTGATTATTTGTTTTCCTAGCAAAGAGAAAGTATGACTTGTGCATGCTTGCAAATCCATTGCAGATAAATCAGAGCTTGCTTGTTAATTACAAGTAAGTTAATTTCAAGCAAAAACAATGTCTTGTGACCTCCTTTTTGATCTGCCATCTTCTGTTGGTGATTTTCACATTACACATAATTGAGATTTTAATTCTCAGCATTAAAAGAATAATAGATTATATACCCAATATCTTAATCTTTGTGAACTTTGTGATACATTAGGCATGTATTAGTCACAAGCCTTCAACTGTACTATGAGTAATTTCATTCACCCAAAAATATTTCAGTAAGTTATTTTAAAGAATCGTAAACAATTTTAATTTTTTTTTAAATCAATGTTTTTCTCTATTTTCTTCATGTTCATACAACAAAACAAACTGAAAATACGAATGTAATATATTAATCTAAGAAATACATTGATAAAAGGTTGGATTTTTTCAAAACACAACTGTTCACTCCTAATGCAATTTCATTTGAAAGAAGAGCACATGAATGCTGCTCTGACAGCTTATTTGTCTCCACTGACAGAAGAAGGTTTAACTGACTAGCTTGGACCTGTAACACTATAATTTAAATGCCTAAATACAGAGAAACAACAGAGCTTGCTCCAGAAGTGTAAAATGGGTATAACTACCTGAACTGTAGTGGTAAAAAAACACAGTCAAACATGTGGATTACAATGTGTTATTAATTACGGAAAAGAATAAAATAACGACATAAATGCTGAAAAAGAATCAGATTAAATGAGAAGTGCTCTATTACTTTGATAATAATTTCAGTAGAGACCTAAAGGGACCATTATTTCTCATAAATGATATATAATCTACTCTTTCTGTAAGTTTAATTTCATGAGCCAGATGTTTTTAATTTTGTCAAACTACGAAGAATCAAATGGCTACCAATATGATTTAATTTCTGAATTAGTAGCGTATTTCTGCTTCATTGATTCTGGTTAAATTTTTATATTAATTCCATACCTGTTCTGTCAGATGTAACTAAAAAAATATTAAATATTACCAGATAAAATTCCTTATTTCTAGAACTTCCTGGCTTAATCTACTTCACAGATGATTAAAAGGAGGGATAATTCTTGACAAAAAAACCCAAACCCACATCCCAACAAAACTTCCCTTCATAGCCTTGCCATGCAGAACAATTACAATTACAAAGCTTCCCTAAAGCTAAACTAAAGGAAAGTGATTAAAAAGTATTATAATTATTTACATGCACTTTACTATTATCACCTGTATGTGATCATGTATCTAAATAAGTCTCATACAGTTCTGGCCCAGCAGACATTGCATCCATCATAGAAGGCCAATTCTCATAACTTCACTGAAGTTGATGGGAATAATCACTCTATGGTTTCAAAAGGATCACTTATGAAATAAAGATCCATAGAAATACAGAATAGAATGCAGAATAATTTCAAGAAAAAAACTAACAAGGTATTTTTACTAGTACAGGATGTATAGGATTCACAAGATTATAATTTAGATATTCCAAAGCTGCCTTACCATGGTGTAGTTGTGAGCCACCTTCATGAGTTCTGTGCATCCTTGTGCATCAGCAAATGCTCGTATTCCCAAACAGTTGGATGGGTGCAAAAGCTTCATTAGAAAATGGCAGCAAACCTCTACTACTTGTGGGAGCTGGAGGAGGCAAGCAGCTGCTAGGAGGTTTTCAATGGTGTCTTCTTTTAATTCCAGGCAGCCTAAAAAAAAGGATTGATAACAAATGCAAACTTATTTACTCAGTCTTTACAAAACATACAGTATTGAAAGATGTTTTTATAAATAATCGTAGCTCTATATAAATAACTCTACAGAAAAAGTGAAGAAGGATTAATCTCCCTGATTGAACACCTAAGTGACCTGAAAATTATACTATTAGAAACATTTCTCTTTAAACTACTATTAATTCAACTATATAACATGCATAAAAAGAGACACTGTACAGTGTGAAATGGAAGAGAAGACTTGGAATATCTGGATATCAACTGAGCTGTGGATGGTTTTTTTGTTGGGTTTCTTTTCTTTTTTTCATTGAAATTTGTGATAAAACTTGCGTTATCTTCAGTGGCACAGAGCAAACCTCACAGTCATTTACTTCCCTGAAAAGAATGAAATAACTGCCTAGTATAGTATGAATAAACCCATAAATATATCTTCAAAACAGGGCTTAACAGTCTTCAAACATTGTGTTGCTTATTTGTAATGCGACTTTGGGATTAATGTTATCTGAATAACATATGGCAGGCTTCTCATAGCACACAGTTCCTCTAAAATAATTTATATTAGGGAAAAGAACCATTAATTAATACTCATATTCCACTTAATTCTACAATTTCACAAGTTGTTATCTTCACCTTGAAGATGGACACACTTTTTGATAAATAAAAGATAAAATAGAATAAAATAAACCCTAAAAAAAATTATTTTAGGCTGGAATATGTAATTCTTGTTGTCATGCTCCCCCCAACCAAAATTTTTAGTTTTATTTTTACATTAGTATCTTATAAATCTCTTACATTAATAACTTAAAAAACTAGACACTAACGATTACAAGGATGTTTTGGAGAACTGGAAAAAAAAGAATAGGAAAATAAGATGTGCAAATTTAATACAAATGGTCAAAAAATACCTCTGATTTTATTTTGCTGTGCTTGGAAAAATAATTTCCGACTATAAGAGGATTAAGTGTATATTGACCTTTCTCTTAAAAGTATTATAGTTCAACACTTAGATAAACTCACTCTTTTCCGCATACAAACATTTATTTGTTGCCACATAAAAAAAAAAATCTACAAATCTTAATAATTCGGTCCATGGCAGTAAGGAGTTCTAAAATCCTCAACTTCACAACAGTATGCCATTGAAAAGAAAAGCTGCTTTATATTGCAGTACCAAACTCAAAATGCAGTGACATTAACAGTGCACATCTGATATTTTCTCCTTTCACTATATCTGGAGCTTTTAATATAAGATGGAAACTGTGAAGTTATACTCTATTAGATCCTTCTGCAAAGGTCAGAGCATCAGATCAAGCACATAGCCTAATTTCAGTGGGTTTCCTCTGCTTATTTTTATTCTATTAATGTCGCATGAGTTTCTCTTTACGTTATCTGACATTTTCTCACCACTTCTGTACACCACATCTCGATGCAATGTGGTCGGAAGGCACACTCAGCAGCAAATTCTTGGCTGACCCATATATTTATCAATGACACTCCCTCATTTGCTGCATGCCTGCAGGTAATGGCTGGTTCAACACACAATCTATTCTCTGGAAGACAGTTCCACTGCGTAAAGTGGAAGCTTTCAAAAAATAGTTGTTTTCAGGTTAAAACTGACCATCCTGGTACCAAAAGTAAAAAAAAAAAAAAAAAATGTGCAAAAAATCTTTAAAAATTCGCTGAACTGAAAAAGGAAAACAAAAAAAAATAAAAAAAAAAAAAAAGAATTCTAAATCTCCTTTTCTTACATGCTTCTTTTCAACAATGAGCTCAAAAAAGTCCCTGGCCCTACAAAACTGATCCAGACAGCATTTCCAAAGTGATGTAAGTATAGAAAGAATCACCATCCTTTACAAGGAAAGGTAACAGTCTCATAGCTAGGCTTTTTATCGCTAAAGGCAGCTACCCTTAGGAAAAGAACCAAAGGAATCAGTTGAAACCACATCAATCTGTTTTCAAATTGAAGATATTTTCTGCTCGCCTTAAGGTACACTAGTCCTGGTATGGTATTAATTGGGAAAAAGTAGGATTAAACTAAGTTTTAATCAATAAAAATTATTATCTGTTTCATGAATTAGCCATTTCTTTATGTAACTAACATGGATATTTTGAAGAAAATGCTTCACATTTTTATAGAAGACTATGAACACATTTCTGCTTTACATTTTAATAGAGGAAGTAAACATACAATGGCTTCCGGGATATCTGGGGATATGAATATATTATAACTTGACTTATTTTTAACTAAAGTCGGAAATACTAATTTACTACTTAATATATCTATGATAAGAGCTAGAAAAGTACACTCAGTATGAATTAGAGTTTATTGTTCTTAATTCTTCAATGATAGATAAGTTTTTAATCCATCTAAATGTTTTCCAAATCTTGCTTATCTTCTTTTTTAAACATCAAGACACCTTCATAAATTTGTTCACAAGGGCTGTATTCACTTTTTCAGAAGAGTGCTATGACATTTTTATGCAAATTCCTCTGGGATAACAAGTGTTTAGCATGGTCAGAGTTTGAAAAAAGAAAGCTGTTAAGAGGCTCTGTGTATTAAATATCAAATCTTCAGACAGTTTTATATTGGCAATTAGAAGATCCAAGCATCTATTTAAAACTGTTTAATGGGATATTCAAGGGGGCATTAATATTATTGCTTCTTCAATTCACCTCCCCCTCACATTTTTATGCAATAAGAAGCTTGCACAAGTGCCTTAGTCCGACAAAAACAAATTAACCAGAGCTTAAAATCTCCTTTTGTATTACATTAATTAAGATGAAAAAATAAGAGGAAAAAACAATCAAAAGGACTTTAATGTATTCTAATTGTTATTCTAAATTATAGCTGTATTTGTGAAAAATTTTATGCGTATTGCTTATGCAGAAATTAAAATGCCTGTCTTTAGCATGCATTCTCATAATGACTACATAAATTTTATTACCTCATTACCAAATGTGAAGCAGAGATAATATAAGAATTCTCTGATATTCTTGTTCTGTTGCTGAACCTTTTCCCAAGTTCAGGGACACTTTTGATTTGGGTTTTTTTTTAGTATTTTTTAAAATTTATTTATTTGTTATTTTTTGTTTTTATTCTCTCTTCTACACTATTGACTATACTTTAGAACTATTTTTGTTTACAGGGAATCACCAAATTTTTACCCGCCTTTGTATGATGTTAATAAGATCGGTGTGTACCACAGGAATAGCCTCCCACAGCTATCGACCAACATAGTGGACCTGTGGTGGGACCACTCAGTAGGTACAGATCATTTGCTCTGGGCATAAGCAATGAATTTTAACGTAAATTTGTAACACATCGTAATATCATTTCACCTCGTGAGCACAGTAATTTTTTTTTCTCTTTTGTAATTATACACTTACCCTTTCATAGCAAGACTCCTCCACATTCCTAAGAGCGCTGTAAGTGTATACAAGGGAAATCATGGGAAGTGTCAAGGAATCGGAAACAAAGGCTAAAACTAATTCCTTGTAATCAGGTATTTACCTTTTTAACCTTTCTTTCTATTTCATGCATCTTGATCATGAAATATCAGTTGTGTTGCAGTTTTGAAATGTTGCTGAACGGAATTATTTTTATAGGCTAATCAGGAGGTCTCTTTTTTTCAAAAAAAAAGGCAGCAAATGGTATCAAGATAATATTTATTCAGCTTATGCATAGTAGATTAATTGCCTACAATTATGACTACAATAAGAAACTGCTTTTTTGAAACATCATCAAATTCCAATGAAGAGTTGAAAAAGCTTATAAAAAAAGGTACTGTGCCTCACATTGCTATAATAGACCTTTTGCTTATCTTAATCATTCCAAGTCTTAGGTACTTTGAAGCAGCCACCTGACCTAATCACCCACAATCTCCTTTTACAGTCCACAGAAAGAAACAGGGGGTGTTAGAGCAGTTTTCACCTGCTTTGTTTTAGTCATGTACTGCAGAATGAGATGAATCACTCTCTGAATGGCTATTTCTTGATTTCAGACAAAAGGAGCACCTTCATTTGACTTACTGAGACACTACTGATATTTATATTTGTTGATATGAGTTCAGTTCATCTGCTCCCAAACACAGCACTGGAATCATCAGAGCCATCAGGTTACAGGTGATGAAACACTGTTTGGGTTCAATTCTGATGATCAGTTCTCTCTGTTATGGTCAATTCCAGGTAGTGACATAGTTTGTAAAATCACCTTTTATGTTTATCCATGAGCAGCAGTCAATGAAGAATGCTACATAAAGTATCTTCTGTGTAGCAGAACATCTTTTAGTCTTCAGTTTCACCTATGCCTTAAAAGATAAATTCTAAGTTGTATTGTCTTCCATACTTATTGTAGAGGTGAAGATGTTTTCAGAAAAGAAAATAGGAAACAATATACTCAGTCAGCAGAGGTTTCTCCTGATCAAACCATTTTTTATTTTCTATTAATTATTTGCTGCAGACCACATTCATCAGTTTTACTGAAGAAGGCATTCTATGGCTAATTCTGTTTATTTAGAATTATAGAATGGTTTGGGTTGGAAGGGCCCATAACGATCATCTACTTCCAACCCTCCTGCCATGGGCAGGGGCACCTTCCACTAGACCAGGTTTCCTCCATCCAGCCTAGTCTTGAACGCTTCTGGGGTGGGGTATCTCCAGCTTCTCTGGGCAGCCTGTTGCAGTACCACACCACCTTCACAGAAAATAATTTCTTCCTATTATCTGATCTAAACCTACTCTACTTCAGTTTGAAGACTTTGTTCTGTCACTATGGGCCCTTGTAAATATTCCCACTCCATCTTTCTTGTAGGCTCCCTTCATTTAAGTATTATTTTGTATAAAATAATTCCGTAAATTATTCCAGACACATATAAATATGCAGCTCGTGAAAAATGAAAAAGCCTTCATCACAGTAATATGAGAATTCTTATCAATTAACTAGATTCACTCTTTTAAAATACTGTACAATTATTTACGCCCTAATCATGTTATATCTTTGAGTAAGTGGACTAAACTGGCCTAATCACGTGATCCTTGATCAGTTCTTCCAATGCCCCCTTTATTTAAATAGCGTAGAAAATTACAGCATTGCAGAGTGATAAGGAAATGCTATTAACAAATTAAAATCCCCCTGAGCAGGAAACTTCTTGTAAATATCTGGCTAAAGATCAGAAAACTACATTAGCCAAAATAATCCAAAACGTGTTACCTTTTCATCTCCTGTCCTGAAAAAAACCCTCAAAACTACAAACCAAAACACCTCTTGTATAACTGAAATGTCAAGTTTTAGAGAAAATTTGTCCACTGACTCATATACATCAGCTTTTTAGAGAGAGACATTAAAATGTTATTTTCACCTTATGCCGTTCACGTCCCTTAGCTCACTTTATATACTTGAACTTAGTCCCCTGTAAGATATACATACAAATAAAAGGACTAAAAGCAGTAAATCATTTCATCTTCATAAAACCTTTTTATCAACTGTGAAGAAAGATATGTTAGCAGTTTGAGATAGAAGATATGTTTTTCCATTAGTCATAGAAAAATTGTTAAAATATGAACATCATTCTTGGGATTATGTGCTAAATATTACTGGTTTATACTTGCACAGATGACCATTATGTTAGTAATTTTGTCACCAATAATTTAGCCAATACACAGGCATTGCCTTTGGAAATTTTAAGCTTAGTTTTGTACATAAATAGAGGAATAAAAACTCACAGGTTAAAAGAAAGAAAAAAAAAAGCCAAGATAAAAGTTACCTCAAAAAATACACAAATATAACCAGCACTTACTAATTAAATTTCAAACAGCACAAATCTTGCACTCATACACAAAATAGGCTGGGAGATGACAAAAATTATTCCCAAAAGCTCATTTCATCTATAAGGTCTTAGTTTCCCTTAATTGTTTTTAGTCAATGGACTTCAGTACTTATGTTTTCCTCCAGACTGTAGGTTCTGCTCATCATGCTGCACACATCAAAAGCCACTGCAAGAATATAGGTTTGTAAACAAAAGCAAATTTTATCTTGAGAATGGGGGAGAAGTTTAATTCCACAAGACTTGTACCAAATATTGAGTACATCTCAGAGAGATACAACCTTTCTATTACATTGAACACAGTCGAGCTTTGGCCTCTGGTGGGAAAAAAAAAATTGAAAAGGCAAAAATGTCTCAAGGACAAAGGAGCTCAGCTTTCAGGTTTGAAGGAGCAGTATTTTATTCTCCACATCTGAAGCTAGCTCGGAAGTAAGAACACTCACCTCTGCCAGAATAAGCTACTTAACTTCTCAGGCAATGATTTGGCAGCTTGTCTTATGGTAACACAGAGCAGTTCAAATCCACTCTTAGAGAACAGTTACAGAAATGGAGGCATCAATTGCCAAGAAAAGATTTTTGCTTTTGAGTCCACCTTACAGCCTAATGAAATCTACTTTGCTTTGGGTTGGACTGCACTGTTGGGAGAAGCGAGTACTGCAGTTGCATCCTGTTCTGAGGGTACATTTCATCACAGCTGCTGGCACAGAGCAGAAAGGGAGTGAAGGTATTTTACAATGGAGGAACAGGAGTAAACACCTGAAAGGTGAGGATGTCTTTCACAAACTACCATTGCAATTTTCATGATTCTTTTGCTTTTGTTTTGGAACTGGGGATACACAGCTAGGCAGCTGAGCTCAAGAGAGTGGATATGGGTACACATCTCCACTGCAGGACCTCCAGAAAGAAACACATTAAAGAAGCAGACCATGGCACAGCAGCCTGTCTGATCACTTTCCTGATGCCATTTAAGCAACAGGCTTAAATGCACTCATTTAAAAGCACTCACTTTCCAGCCATGTCCTGTGTTAATGTTCAGTACTTGTTTTAATCTCTCTTTGGAGATGAAGAACTTCGAACCTAGCAAGGGACAGCTTCAAAAATGCACCCTGCAGCGCACACAGTTATCTGTTCTTCCCGTCCATACTCATTGTTTCCCTGTGTCTGCCTGAATTTATTCTTACTGACTTCTATAGAATAGCAGACTGCATCACAGTGCAAGGAAACACAGTCACTATCAATCTCTCCATTCTAGATCATTCTGAATACTCAAAATTTATGGATATTCAGTTCAGAGCTCTTTTCTAAGCAATTCTCATATGCTTTGCCAAAAGAATGAGACAACAGCTGGTTCCTAATACATAATTGCCAATTCTGTCCCTTAATGAAGTATACAGGGTAAAAGGAGGAATAACAATTCATTGGAGTTTAGAACTCCAGGAATGAGCAAGGACTTTGTGTTTCAGTGATAGGAATGGAAAACGTGCTCCAGATGGAAACAAGATTCTCCGAGTATGGCTAGCTCANAAAAAAAAAAAAAGAAGGAGGCAATCAGTCTCTGCAGTTCTTTAAGATAAATGGGTCTCTGAAGTTCTTTCCTACAGACTTGAATTATGTGAAAGCCCACAGTTTATTTCAGGATCACAAAGGTATTCAGTGAAGAAAGGTATTTTTTTCCAAGCAGGCTGACATTCACAGGGGAAAGAAGACAACAATCTGGGCCAACAGTTACACTGAAGAACTTTGAAAGATTCTTGCATTTACACAGGAACAGTATACCTGAGAATTTAATCCAGGTGCATAAGTAACAATTTTATGAGGAACAGTATATATGAAAATATCAATCTGAAATGTAACTGGAACAAAGGTACCTATGAACTTTGCAGTGTAGTCAATGAGGAACACCCATGGACAGATAACCTGAATGATGGCTCTACAGATCGTGCCATAACTACCACTTCCTACTTCCTAAACTGACAAAGAAGGCTTCTTTGGATAACTCTCCTTGCAACTCTCTCTTTGTTGACTCCTGAAAAGTATGACATGTATCATGACAAGTATCTACTTCTAGAAGAGAATTTCACAGGGAAGCTTCCATATTCAGAAGTTAAGTTTATTCAAGGCCTATGAGCATCTAGTATGATACATGACCATTTTTCTGTACTCTCCATTACACAGTGGCTGACAAAGTCTTTCTGATCAATTCAATTACCTTAATTTGTCCTTTTATCACTCATCCCAGAGTTCCTGGAACAAATGATCTCCTATCTGAAATGAATGGAAATTTAAGAGCCTATTCTCTGCAAGTGCAAAGTCAACCATCAAATACATGGCTGAGAAAATGTAGTGGGACAGCAGCAGGTAACAGCCTCCTGCGAGAAGTGCTAGTTAGACATGGTCCATGTTCACAGCAGTCTCTAACATGATACTACAGAACAAATAACCCTTGAACAAACTCAGCATGTCACAGAGGTAGAGGCAAGGACCTTTACAGCATCAGGGTAACTCCGGTTCTCAATGTGATCAATATCTACCAGAGAGGAGTAGCTTGAAACACTGTAAACGTGCCACCAGCAAATCCAGATTGTCTGAGCATAAGCCTTCAATAAAATACATACAGCCTTACATTATATCTGTTGAGTTAAGCCTGTCTGGGAATTCCCTCTAGCACTGAGGCTAACGGGAAAGAAATGGCCTCAGTTTTACTCCAAACAATGTCATCCTCCAAACCGTGGCAGTCACATTCAAACAGCATGTTGTAGCATAGTCCTGTGTCTGTGATAACCCCTGGGCTCTGACACTCATAATTGGCACAAGCCTAAAGTTGAATGCCAGGAGTTGTTCTCATTGTTTGTTCATATAGACAACTGAGTTACAGCAATTAAAAAAAAAATCCCCAAATCAAAACCAAGAAAGAAACATCCTTGGGATATTTAATTAAGATTGTTTCTGTGCTGCAGGACCTAAGGGTCCTTGTGCTTAAAGGCATGTTCCTACTTGCTACATCCCTGCTGTCAGTCCTGTGTGCGTTATTAGCTGTAACACTGACAAAGACACTTGACAGTACTTTAATTAAAGAATCTCCCAAATAAGATCTAATTAAAAGCTATACAGCAGAGCTGAACCTCCTCTATGTATGGTCCATTCTCTATTTTTTTTCAGATATGTATAAATAAATCAAGGATTTTTAGTTTTCTATTATTGAAATGGGTTTTGCTTTTTCAGTTTCATTAACAGTATGAAAGCACCAACCTACTCTTCTGATCACTGTTGGGAATGCATGCTAATTAGATATCCCAATGCTAATTAGATTTCCCAATATAGGAAATCTATAGTAACTTCACAGCTCTGTTGTAACTTCAAAGGACAGCTCCTAGAGTCACCAAGAGCAGCAAAACAACAGAATATCAATCTACAGTTTCAGTCTTCTCTGACCTATTGAAGCACAATTGAAAATAATGAAAACTCAAGCTTTAAGACCAAGAAAGAAGCTTTACCTAAGAAAATGAGGTTAAAAAGCACTCTTCTGTATCACTGCTTATCTTGAATTCTTAAAAGATCAAAGAATACCTATCCATCTATCCCAGGGCACTAAGATCTCAATCATAGATTTTTTTTGCTATCAATCATCTTGCTGCCTGAAATTTAAACACACTTTCTGCATAGCCATTGCACCTAAGTGTTGGCTTCAGATTTCTTCAGTTGGCTCACAAGGAGAAAATATGCAGAAAGGAAGTTTTTGTTCCTATTAAGTTACAGTTCTGCTATATCACAGAGAAAACATACTTTGTCTATTTGAATAAACAAATAAAATGCAGCAATGTGTGGATAGATTAATGAAGTTGCACATTTTTTACTGGTCAAATATATCCTTCACAACAAACAGTGGTAAAGCTGTTTTGATCTGTCCTTGTGAGCGTGTGTATACTACAAGAAGCACTAATTTTGATGGAGTGTTTTTCCAATAAATTTACATCATCTACATAATTTAAATTATACAAGTTGTAATTACAGTGTAACATAGCTTACGTAGTTAGAAAACCACGCTTATTTCAGATAAAAATATGTAGTCACTACCTTATTAATTTTACAAAAAAAAAAGTTCTATATATATTAAAAGAAATCCAAAATACTTCCAAAACAACCTCAAGACTGACCTAACACAGAGTTTATGGTACATGTCAACTTTTTCAGCTTTATTCAAATTCTGTTTTATAGGTACTTCTATCACATAACTTGATAACTGTATAATTAGTCACGTTGAATCTTCACAGAAACTTCAACACCTTTTCTTATCTTTAAATCAGTATTTTTGGTTTTCTAATTTTCTGCCTTCCTGTTACTACTCTTAGATTGGCACGTGCCTTCACTAAGGAGCTGCTCTAATCAAGGCTGTACAAGACTTGATGCTCTGCTGGTCACCATGTAATTCTACCTTGCTAATTATTTAGAAATCTATTTACTTACAGAATCACAGAATAAGCTGAGTTGGAAGAGGTCCCCAGGGATCAATGATTTCAGCTTTAAGCCCTGCACGGGACGACTCCCAAGAGTCACACGTTTTGCCTGAGAGCATTGTCCAAAGACTTCTTGAACTCTGTCAGGCTCGGTGCTCTGCCCACTTCCCTGGGGAGCCTGTTCCAGGGCCACACCACCCTCTGAGTGAAGAACCTTTTTCTAACAGTCAGCATAAACCTCTCCTGACACAGCTTCAAGCCATTCCCTTGGGTCCTGTCACTGGTCACCACAGAGAAGAGATCAGTGTCTGCCCCTCCTCTTCCACTCATGTGGAAGTTGCAGACTGCAATGAGGTCTCCCCTCAGTCTCCTCTCCTCCAGGCTGAACAGACGAAGTGATCTCAGCTGCTCCTCATGTGGCTTCTTCTCAAGCCCCTTCACAAATCTCATGGCTCTCCTTTGGACACTCTCTAATAATTTAATGTCTTTCTTAATAGTGTAGTACCCAAAACCACACACAGGATTCAAGGTGAGGCCACCCCAGTGCAGAGCAGAGCAGGACAATCCCCTCCCTTGCCCAGCTGGCGAAGTTGTGCCCGATGCACTTCCAGATTATTTTTCCTTAAGTATCTGATGTACAAAACCTCCCCTTGCTGAACCTTAATTCTGATATTTTGCAACAGTATTAGATTATATTGGTGAAGGGTCTGATATCAGTTTAGGATATCTGTATCTATAGTAATATTTTTCATAGATACATATATTTTAGCCTTCTGAAACTCCTACTTAATATGTATGATTCACAGCAAAAATGAAATAATTTCACTACATTCTAAAAAAATATAAACCTGACTGAATTACAGGTAAGAAGATGTGAAAATGGTTCCCTCTTTTAAATCACATCTAAACATATTTGCACTGTAATACTTTAACTTCCACATTTTTGCAAATAAGTCCATGTTCAGCTGGTTTTTTTCTGATATGTTCAGTTTTCCCCAGGGAAAACCTTCTCTATAACAGCAGCAACAATATGTGATTTTTTTTTTTTTTTAAGCTCCTTGAGCTATAAAGGTAGTGACAGGAAAAAGAAAATAGGAGTCAATAAGTGCCCATTGGTCAAAATTGTTTTCTATTCCTGAGGTAAAACAATAAAGAGCTAAACTGGTCACAGACACGAGTTGTTGAAAACTTTTTCACATATTGCGCAGTCAGTAGTTGGAATTTGGCAGCAAAATTCTCCAGATATTCTAAGTCTAGACAGACATATGCTTCAGATTACAAATCAAAAGTCTGAAAGTGAATTTCTGTTGGCTGCTGCGCTTCTGGGTAACAGAACAGTGGCTGTTTTCTTAAATTTCCACTTGTCCACATCCATGCAGCACAAGTAAAATGAACGGACTCAAAGGGAAAGGGGACATGAGCTAGACTGGTAGTAAATAAGGAATCAGAGTGGGAGAAAAGAGATAAGAAATTATGAAGCCAGATGAATCACGTAAGATGATGGAAATGGAACGGAAGGGAAAAAATTAAGGTTTTGCTCTGACAAGGTCAAGGGAAAACAAAAATATTAAATGAGAAGCCTAGATTTTATTTAATTTCAATAAACTGAATAATCTTGGGACTATTTTCTAGGAATTCACTAATCATGTGAGATATCACTGAATCTTCCACAGCACTTTTGACTGCTCTTACCCTCTGTACAAGGTTGGCCACATTAATCATGAGCTGTGTATCCAAGCTATACCCACCATTTGTTAGAGAGATTGCTATTTGGATTTGGCTAAAACTGCCAGGATCAATAGAGACAATTGTGTTCCAGTGCCTGTAAATCTTCCCCAGCATTTTTTAATTTATTAGCGTAATTGTAACTAGGAAATTTAGGTGTCTGCTAAGACATCTGATGCAGAGAAAAGGAATAGAGAAAGAAATAATCCCACATGAACTTCAAGAGATAAGGACACAAGCTAAGAATAAATAAGAATAAATCAGAATAAGTCAGGACAAAGAACCTGGTGGAAAAGACATGCAAGACAGAACGATCCATGGCATCCAATACATGCACTCTTTTAGCATGTAGAATTGTCTCACATTTCCTGAATCTCATCACTCTTCTATTGTCAGTAAGTATTTGCGAAACTTGCAAGTGTAAACTTAAGACATTTTTAGTCTTATTTGGTCTCCAAAATAAGTTAGAAAAAAAGGATAATGGTGTATTACCACTGCATGTGAAAGATATTAGAGACCTTAGTTATCATCTTAAGTTTCTAATTGTTCAAGGTGATGTTACAATAGCGCATAATGTTGCCATTTCTGAGGGAGTTTGGACTGTGACTGTTTAAATTAATGAATATTATAGATGCAAATTCACAGAAGGCAAGTTAGAAAACATGGGAATTATACTAGCTGTGGAGTTCTCTTTTCATCCGTTTGTGAAGTCTGGCCCTTATTTACCTTACACCNTTTCACATATTGCGCAGTCAGTAGTTGGAATTTGGCAGCAAAATTCTCCAGATATTCTAAGTCTAGACAGACATATGCTTCAGATTACAAATCAAAAGTCTGAAAGTGAATTTCTGTTGGCTGCTGCGCTTCTGGGTAACAGAACAGTGGCTGTTTTCTTAAATTTCCACTTGTCCACATCCATGCAGCACAAGTAAAATGAACGGACTCAAAGGGAAAGGGGACATGAGCTAGACTGGTAGTAAATAAGGAATCAGAGTGGGAGAAAAGAGATAAGAAATTATGAAGCCAGATGAATCACGTAAGATGATGGAAATGGAACGGAAGGGAAAAAATTAAGGTTTTGCTCTGACAAGGTCAAGGGAAAACAAAAATATTAAATGAGAAGCCTAGATTTTATTTAATTTCAATAAACTGAATAATCTTGGGACTATTTTCTAGGAATTCACTAATCATGTGAGATATCACTGAATCTTCCACAGCACTTTTGACTGCTCTTACCCTCTGTACAAGGTTGGCCACATTAATCATGAGCTGTGTATCCAAGCTATACCCACCATTTGTTAGAGAGATTGCTATTTGGATTTGGCTAAAACTGCCAGAATCAATAGAGACAATTGTGTTCCAGTGCCTGTAAATCTTCCCCAGCATTTTTTAATTTATTAGCGTAATTGTAACTAGGAAATTTAGGTGTCTGCTAAGACATCTGATGCAGAGAAAAGGAATAGAGAAAGAAATAATCCCACATGAACTTCAAGAGATAAGGACACAAGCTAAGAATAAATAAGAATAAATCAGAATAAGTCAGGACAAAGAACCTGGTGGAAAAGACATGCAAGACAGAACGATCCATGGCATCCAATACATGCACTCTTTTAGCATGTAGAATTGTCTCACATTTCCTGAATCTCATCACTCTTCTATTGTCAGTAAGTATTTGCGAAACTTGCAAGTGTAAACTTAAGACATTTTTAGTCTTATTTGGTCTCCAAAATAAGTTAGAAAAAAAGGATAATGGTGTATTACCACTGCATGTGAAAGATATTAGAGACCTTAGTTATCATCTTAAGTTTCTAATTGTTCAAGGTGATGTTACAATAGCGCATAATGTTGCCATTTCTGAGGGAGTTTGGACTGTGACTGTTTAAATTAATGAATATTATAGATGCAAATTCACAGAAGGCAAGTTAGAAAACATGGGAATTATACTAGCTGTGGAGTTCTCTTTTCATCCGTTTGTGAAGTCTGGCCCTTATTTACCTTACACCAAAAGAAACTTGCAATTTTTACACCTCATATAATGAACAGAGTACATGGCATAGAGCAATCAAGGAGCATAAAGAAGCTGAAAATGTTAAACATTTTTGGAAAGCAGAAGATTGCTTTTTCTACTTTTTCATTGCCTCATCCAGTCTCCAAAGTTCTCAGATAACCATAAAGTTCTTAGATAGCTTCATTCATCGTGAAAATGTTTCGTTTTTTTTCCCCTTTCTTCTGAGTCTCCTTCTTTCCTTAATCTACACTTATGAGCTATCTTTTGTTGTCAATAACAACTCTTGTATCTTTTCATGTGATATTTTAGTGAAAGCTGAGGCAAAAGAACCATACAGTACTTGAGTATTTCCACAGTTTTGTTCCCAGAGGAACAACACCGTCCCTTCTCTTACCTCCTCTTTCTTTCACCTTCCTCTTACAAAATGATTTAACATTACCAGTAGTGTTTTTTGCTCTTCTGTGCCAAAGGTATTCTTGATTTAGCCCCAGTATTTCTGTGCTATTCATTCACCAAGGAATCAGATTGTATCCTTCTTATGGTTCATAAGAACCACTTCATTTCATGGATCCCTAGCTTGAAACACTCTGGATGATGCACATTCCTAAGTGGCAAAGCCACAGCTGACAGGAGTAGGCACTACCCTTTGAACATGTAGAGTACTACATAAATCATGGTCTTACATTACTAGAACATATATTTCTCAAACATTATTCTCAAAAAGAGTATTTTTATCTTAAATTATGTTTATTTGCCATTTCTGTTTTCTATTAAGATGGTAAAGCTATTATGTCATAAAAAACCGAGCACATATCCTGATTAAATATATCAAAGTGAACAGCAGCTTGTGATTAAATTATTATATGTGTATTTAGAGAAGATTAAAACTGCAGGGTTTGTGGTATCCATTTAAGATTGAATCTAAATCAAATGTATGATAGAATCATCATGATAAAATATGGTTAATTTAAACAATATAAGGATGTCTTTTAGGAAACAAATAGAAAACAGTATATATTTTATACTTCCGTGATCCAAGGCAATGGAAGACAAATCTTATAAGCATTTCTGCTCTTTTAATTACCTTATTTTGTAACATTAGCATTCTTTCGTTCAGATTAATGCACTTCAGTTACATTGTGCCTAACAAGTAGCTTAAGAAGGATAAATCACAAATCTATAATGCATTAAAATGTAAAAACTATTCAGAAGAGAGCTTTGATTTTTTAACTCTGAATTATGAGTTATTCATAAGTTTACTCTTCAAAACAGAGTACCAGCCTATGAAAGGAAATGAAAGTGAAAACCTCCAGCTCATAATAAAACCTTTTAAAACATTTTCTTATTTAAATTTCAATTTTTTTCTTTCAAATCTTTCAAATTTTTAAAGATTTATGCAATCACTTAAACTAAGATTTGATTAAGACAGCAACATAGGATTATTCTTCAAAAAATACAACTGTTCCTTCAGTGATCTTATGTAATTTGAATTATGTGAGTATGAGGCACTCTTTTTAAGTGTTTGAAAACCAAGAAAAACACATCATTTTCTTGACTGTCCTATTGAACTTGACAATTCCAAAATATTTAATAGTTTGGAGATAAAGAGCAACAATCTGAATTCATCCCTAGAAATGGTAAATAGACATTTTTGATTATTAAGATTAAAAAGAAAAATATTTAAACAAAACCACAATCAATTGGAATGTAGCAAACAAGAATATCAACATCTGCCTCTACAGGAAGTATAATGTATGCAGTACAATACCTGTATATGCAAACTGAACAAGATCCCACAGTGCATTGGGGTCTATGCCTTCCATTTTGATCTCTTCTTGCTTGGCTTCACAAACATCACTTGTAAACATGGCAGCAAAGTAGTCAGAGACAGAACTGAGGACAAGTCTGCAAAAAAGTTAGAAGCTGGCGTAATTTGTTTGGATATATGTATTAGAAATTTTGCATATACGTAAACTTCCTTAAAAATTATTTTCATAATAATTAAAAATTATTGAGAGCAATATATTATTAATGCACATTGGCAGCAAAACACAGCATGACATTTAATTCTAATTTGGCTTTGCCTCCTGTGATATGAACCAAGTGGTACTTTAGCATATGACTATAAAACAGAAATTAGCACTCAGTCTTTCTGATAATCTTCCAATCATGCAAATGTCCCAACTGTTAACAAGGCAATCTCTCAATATCAAAGACAACTTATTAATGACATGCATTTCATACTCCAGAGGTACTCTTCCTTGTTCTTAAAGGCTTATTTGTTACAAACTTTAATAACAGCATGTGATTTTAGACAATCTATAAACCTTTCACTAAACTGCTAGTAGCTTAACACGCTACTCACTAAAAATATATAATAGCATCACTGTGTAATAGTATGGTTTTGTTAATAAACATGTCCAAGGAAAACAATTTGAAAATACCTACAAAATGTGCATAGCTTGCTGTTCAAGGATATGACCTAGATAAATCCACAGCAAGTATCAGGTATGATTGTAATTACTGGAGCTTTAAGTTAAGGCGTTCTTCCAAATACCATCTACAGTGAAATTCTGATCTTATTAGGACTGAATATTCACAGATGATCTTGAGATAGAAATGTGGTACAGCTATAAATAGTGTACCATGTGCTTCCATAAAGATGGTCACATTTCTGGACTAATTTGAAAACATGATATACAAACACGTTAATGAAAACCACAACAATCACAACTGGAGAACTTGGAAACCAAGAGAAAAATGTTTAGCCTTTTTTCATATTGTTAGCTAGGGCAAATTATTATTTAAAAAAAACCAGTGAAGATAAGTTAATTATTATTAGCCACCATGGTAATTGATTGCCTTTGCTCTCTTAGCTCATTCCAATAGCTGAGTAAAATATGACAGCTTGAATTGACTTCATAATTTTACAGTGCTTTAAGCTACTATATTTTATCAGCAAGTACAGCAGCTTGAAGACATATATATGATCTTTGCCTCTAATGATGGGAAATGATTGAATAGGTGTAGTAGTTTTATCACTTTTCATGTTGTGCTCAACTCTAGCAATCATGAATTTTAGAAGTAAACATCCTAATTCATGAACAGTTCACATTTATATTTATGTAATGATTAAAAGACAATAGATGTCTACAAAAAGATGAGCTTAGAATACACTTTGGTGCTGCCACCAGAATTTACTATTTACTAATTTACTATTTTTTCACCATTGAGGAACATTTACATTCTATGTTTGTTTATTAATTCTATTTTATCTTATTTATATCTTATTTATTATCTTTGTAAATCTTCTTCTAACACTTTTTCTGACCACTTATAAATAAGTAACTTTATTGTTAGTAGATGCTTTAATAAAAGCATCAAGTAAGGAAAGGAAAGAAACCCTTGAAATATTGATGATGTTCTACGAGATTAAAAACTCTGACAGATAGCAGAGAGGTAATTTAGGTATGTGATTGAGATTTTCATTCAAGACCATTTTCCATTCAGTGTTGCTTCAGATTTACTAGCCATCCTTTAAATTCAACTATGGGTATTCAACTTGGTCACTCACTAAAAGGAAGACCAAAACCCTTGGCTGCATCCAAAAAAATGGACAAATGAATGAACAGAAATTTTAATACACCAGTTAATAATCAATGGAAATATTTTCAAACAATAGTATCTTATATTTTTAATTCATGTAATTTGTGTTCAGCTGCTATTTATCATATAATTTTACCATGTATATGTTGTCAAATATAAAACAAACAAACAAAAAACAACAGAGGGAGGACAGAAAATAAATAACAGAAGGATTAAATCTCTCTCACGAACTTCTATAATAATATGTGATTTTCCACAGTTTGGGTGAGGAGAGTCAAAGAAGTTATCTAATGGATTTCAACTGCAAAGGAGCATTAAGTCTACAGGAACACACAAGATCTAGTCCAAAGTGGGGGGAAAAAAAAGAAAAATAACACAGATATCAGGTCCTCAGCATTACTCATTTTTCTTAGAGGTTTATCCCTACTGGTTTGCACCACCTATCAAAGAAGATGGCTTAAATGAGCAGAAAGGATCTGTGATGCAGCAGCACACCTACAGAAGCAAGACAAGCTTTTGCACAGAGTGATAAAGGAAGAGGATTGTTTTTTTAAGTTGTCTTATGTTAATCAAAGTTAACAGAAAATACGAATCAGTTATTTCATCAACTTACTATAACCAAAAAAAGTTACCTGATTTCANTTGGGTGAGGAGAGTCAAAGAAGTTATCTAATGGATTTCAACTGCAAAGGAGCATTAAGTCTACAGGAACACACAAGATCTAGTCCAAAGTGGGGGGAAAAAAAAGAAAAATAACACAGATATCAGGTCCTCAGCATTACTCATTTTTCTTAGAGGTTTATCCCTACTGGTTTGCACCACCTATCAAAGAAGATGGCTTAAATGAGCAGAAAGGATCTGTGATGCAGCAGCACACCTACAGAAGCAAGACAAGCTTTTGCACAGAGTGATAAAGGAAGAGGATTGTTTTTTTAAGTGTCTTATGTTAATCAATAGTTAACAGAAATACTGAATCAGTTATTTCATCAACTTACTATAACCAAAAAAAGTTACCTGATTTCAAGACACTAACTTTTACCTTGGGAAGTGCCCCACAAGTTGAACTGAAGTGAGAGGAACTTGCTAATTACACTTAATTCTGAAAGGTGACACCTTTTGTAAACCTTTATTGTGTTCCAGGGTTGAGATAGAAGATCAAAAGTGAGAAATCAAAGAGATCAATTAATTTGTAATGATCTGCTGCTTTTTTTGTAGATCAGAAGGCTCCAAACAGCCCTAAATCTTGGTTTAAAGGCATGTTGACCTATTAATCAAGAAAGGTCAGGTGTCTCAGGATGTCACCTTTTTCAACTACGGATCTGGCAGTGAGAATACATAATAAACTCTTTCATCCTTGAGACTCTTAGCAGGTAACTCATGACTTAAAATGTTTGTGAACCAAGAAAGATTTTCTCCAGATTAAGGGACTTCTTTACATTTACAACTAATTTCAGCCTGATAAATCTCTGGTTTCTTTTATAAGTAACCCATATGACTGATTAGGGTTGTGACCTTTTTTCCCAGGATATCAGATTTTATTTTAGTTTATTATAGAATATTTCTTTGCCATTTTCACAACTGTTTTCATATACATCTTTGATACAGAATTGTCTCAACACTGATGGTGCATTAATTAATTAAAAGAAGCAAACAAACCTTGATCACTTAAAATCTTTAACAAACCTCTTACAATATTTTACTGCCAACTGAGTAGAATATCAGATGTTACTTGGACTGAAAACTCAAAGCAAGACACAACTTTTTTCCACGTATACTATGCTAGTACACATAGGAGCTGAATAGTCTTGAGAACTGGGTCCATGGGAATCTCATGAGATTTATTAAGACCAAGTGCAAGGTGCTACACCTGCACTGGGGCAATCCCCGGTATCAATCCAGGCTGAGGGATGAACGGATAGAGAGCAGCTGTGCTGAGATGATCTTGGTGATGCTGGTGGATGAGAGGCTGGACACGACCCGACAATGTGCACTTGCAGCCCAGTGCACAGAAAGCCAAATGTGTCCTGGGCTGCATCAAAACAGTAGTGACCTGCAGGATGAGGGAGAGGATTCTGCCTCTCAACTCTGCTCTGGTGAGACCCCATCTGGAGCTCTGCATAGGAACAGCTTTCATTTACAAAGATTCTGGGGAAAAAATGGCAGTATTTAGAATTTTTCCAGATGACATTTTCATTTCCTTTTTGAGAGATAGCATTGTGAAAGTATGTCCATATATGTATAGATATACATATACACACATATATGCATTCATAAGTATTATTTCTTTTTAAAAGTTGAAGTTTTAAGCTCTGAATTCTTAAAGAAAAAAATCTCCCTTTCAATGAATGATGTATGATTCACAGCACAGGAAGGACATCCACCTATTAGAGCGAGTCCAGGGCCACTAAGACGATTAGAGGGATAGAGCACATCTCCCATAAGGAAAGATTGAGAGATTTGGCTTTTTCAGCCTGGAAAAGAGAAGACTTAGGGGTGACTTAATTACTGCCTTCCAGTAACCGGAGGAGCCTACAAGAAAGGTGGAGAGGGACTCTTTATATTGTCATGTAGTGATAGGACAAGGGGGAATGGCTTCAAAGTGAAAGAGAGTAGGTTTAAATCAGATGTTAGGAAGAAATTTGTTACTGGGAAGGCGGTGAAGCATGGGAACAGGTTGCCCAGAGAAGCTGTGTCTGCCTCATCCCAGGAGGTGTTTAAGGCCAAGCTGGATGGAGCTCTGAAAAACCTGGTCTAGTGAAAGGTGTCCCTGCCCACGGCAGGGGGACTGGAACGAGATGATCTTTACAGTCCCTTCCAACCCTATGACTCATTGTTTTTAAAAGTGATTAGTTGCTCTGCAGGGTACATGAGCTGACACTCTGTGTGCCTACCAATAGTAAAGCTCTATGGATAGCTCTGTACTGATAGCTGCTCCACAGCTCTTCTTGCAGGAGTTAAACTTTTACTGTATGCATACAGAAGGCTCCATGGCTTCATAAATTTTAAGGCTTGCAGAACATATTCTAAGGAACATCCATGCATGCACTTGAAATAATCAGAAAAATTTTGACTGTATAATCAATACTGGCATCTTTTCTGAATAAAACACAGCAAAGGAGCAAGCTGTGGAACAAATCAACTGTTTTGGACTACCACTGGTAGTGATTATCTTTGCTGACTACCAGGGCAATTTTTTTTGAGAACAACTATGTATTAATGATTACTAATAATAACAATAATAATAATGATAATAATATCCCCAAATAAGCCAAATTGAGAGGCAGATGGAATTTTGACAAGAATTTATTAACTCTGAAACAAGAAAGTGCTTTTTTCTCTTTACTCGAACATGGCTTTCTTTAATACTAATTATTTATATAACATATAGCTATAAGGGACACCAATAATCTACACTGAGAGATTTTCTCTCTTTACCTTGAGAGCCATGCCTTTTGAGTTTACATTCTTAACTTTCTTTAATTTGTCTTCTTTTAAGTCTTTCATTGTCTCTCAGAAACTTAACTGTAAATACACTAAATGCCTCTATCTCTTCTACTGTACAAACTGAAACACAGTGTTACATCTCATCTCTTATGTTGCCACAATGTTTTCAGGAATGGTACAGAAATCAGACATCTTCATTTCCACCAAACACACAATGTTTACCAGAGCTTTAGTTTTCTTCAGAAACTGCAACTAATGCACATATCTCAGTTGACAGATTTGATAACAAAGTCAATATTCCAAAACACTTTTTAATGTGTTTGTGTTCTTGTGTAACTTCTGAAGATACCTGATACTGTAGCCAGTATTTTGAACACCATACTGTTTTGAACCAGTAGAAAGATGGAAAAAAAAAAAAAAAAAGAAGACACATGAATCTAAGTAATTTCTCAATATTTGGGAATAGGTATAACAGGCAAAACATCACAGTGAAAAAGATAAGAGCTGATGAAGATCCATTATGATCCAAATATAAATCAGAGCTCAGTGTTTTTCTCCAGAAGAAAACCCACATATTCAGATAGAGCACACATATTTGATTGTATAAAGACAACACAATCAACTGTGATACTTAATTTGTGGACTTAATGATTTAATTTATTCACAGTATCTCCACAAGAAAAAGAGGAAAAAAGCTTCCAGGAGAAGAAAAAGTTCAGTTTTATCACCTTTGAACTATCAGCAGAAATGTCAGAAGCACAGACACTAGGTTTGATGAAAGAATAGAGATAGATCTGGGAAGTCATTCGAGTGACTGCTTAAGTATCTAGATTTTTAATAGTCCATTTGTCATCCTTTTCTTTTATTCTATAACTTGTTTTGTATAAAATGATGCAATAGAGCATCATTATTAATTGATCTTCACAACCCATTCCTTCATAGAGCCTCGTTTGTTCAAATTCTTGTGTGTGATTTACAATCCCTTTTTTGATGGTGGGCTGTCCCATGTTCCTGACCCAAGTAATTCTTATATGCCATTTTCTCATCTACCCAAATTGTTTTGCTTGATTTTCATATTCTGTATCATTTAGCCTCTCTCTCATTTTCATTTTTTTTTTAATAATACAATTTGAAACAGGAATCAATCCCCTAAACATTGATGTCAGAACTAGTTTTTTATTCAGGTTTAAAGCTGACCTATAAAAACCTTGCACCCTTCTGGACCACATGATCGAAGCCAGACAGGTCACTCAATGTGCTCAGGAGAGATTAGCTGGCTGAACAACTCATTTTACTTTCTTAAGACACATCATCCTTGTTTCTTTTACCCTTCAAAGTCCCTTTCAGTTACTGCACCTACTTCCAGTCCATAAAGTAATAGCATTAGTATTCTGGTTTAATACAGTAATAAAATATCTTTAGTTGGAAAGGACCCTTACGGCTCCTAAACCAAAAATAAACCATGTGATTAAGCGCATGATCCAGATGCTCCCTGAACTCTTACCACTTCCCTGGGAAGCCTGTTGGAGTGACTTACCACCCTTCTGCTGAAGAACCTTTTTCTAATATCCAATCTGCACTTCCCCTGACTTCATTCCATTTCCTTGGGTCCTGTCACTGGCCACCAGAGAAATGAGATCAGCACCTCCCCCTCTGCTGCTCCCCTCAAGGAAGCTGTAGACCGTGATGAGGTCATCCCTCAGTCTTCTCTTCTGTAAGAGGAACAAGCCAAGTGACCACAGCTGCTCTCCTTGTACATTTTTCCTTCAAAATCTTTCACCACCTTGGATGCCCTCCTCTGGACACACTTCAACAGTCTGATGTCCTTATATTGTGGCTCCCAAAACTGCACACAATACTTGTGGTGAGGCCGTACCAGCACAGAGCAGAGAGGGACAGTCACCCCTAGATGGGCTGGTGATGTTGTGCCTGATGCACCTCAGGGCATGGTTGGCCCTTTGCTGCCAGGGCACTGCTGACTCATACTCAACTTGCCAGCAACCCAAACCACCAAACCAAGATTATCAGTCAAGGTCAATATTAAAAGGTTATCTAAATAGCCTTGCTGCTTTCCCTCTGATAGCAGGAATTTTTGCTGTTATTGTTCTGTCCCAATTGTTGTTGTTCTGTCCCAACCATATTACTTGAATGAATTGTTTTTAAACTCATGGACAGTGGGTTGTGCTAAACAACACAGTTCAGATGCAATGTTTGTTGGAAGTCCCCCAAACCTTACTGATATCTGGGAATAACACAGGGCTGTCAGACTGCTGTTACTCTGTGTTTTCCGTGTGCATCTGTTACTGACTAGTGCCAGAAAACAAGTCTTCAGACTATATAATGTGCATTTATCTTCTTTCACTCCCTGCTTCTAGGCTTTCCTTCCTTCTCTGCCTGGTTGTCCTTTCTCTTCTGCCTGGTTCTTTATTTCTTCATCTTGCCTTTCAGCTAAACTTTCTCCATTAACTTTTCCTCATTTTACTAGTACTATTTTTTAAATTTTGTTTCTCTATAGTAGCACTCAAAATACAGTGAAAAAGTTGTTACTACTCCTTATAAAACTGAAACAGACAAAGCTAATTGCATTTTGTTGAAGGAGTTTCATTAAATTTATCTTCACTTTTCATTCAAATACTTGTAGAAAGATTTGAGTAACCTTACTAAAGTATTTGTTTTATGTGTCATTGGTAATTTTCCAATAGTTCTGTATTACCTCTTCTGCCATGGTAAGAGTCCCCCGTGATCCTTATCTTAAGCATTGGAAAGAAAAAACAGTCTATGCTTCTTTGATATTAAGAGAAAACAGAAAATAAAAACTTGGATTTCTCCTTATACACTCAACTATACTTGACTATATTAGAACAACAACAAAAGTAATTTCTTGGTTTCTCAACAACTGCCATGGAAGTCAGAATTGTATGCCAAGGATGTAACTCTCCTTGTACATCTTTTTTGCATTTTCTGTTTTTACTGAATTTTCTGTTTTATTGAATCCAGCCTCTGTTATACGGGAGTGTTTTGTTTTAATTGGAAAGGAGTAGGTAAATTCTATCCTTATTTCACATTTGTTCTTTTTTTGTTTCCCTTAAGCACTGAGTTCCTATACTGCTTTGTGCAGCACTACTAATCAAAACGTTTTAAACTACAGTCTGATTTTAGAGATGCCTCTAACATTTGTGCAGTTCTAGATAGAAGTTTTAATGAACCCTCCAGTGCAAACACTAAAGGTCTATCTATCATTTGCAGTGACTTTAGCTCTTTTCTTTGCAGCATTTTTGATGTTTCTTCAGCAGCTGTAGAATATAGCATTTCAAGTACAGTATCCAAAACCAGTGCAATTCATGCTAGTTGCTTTCACTCAAAAGAACCAAATCATTGATGGCAAACATATATTTTTAATTTTATGTTGACCCATGGGATTATTGCTTGATTAACAATTTTCATTTACCTTGGAAACAATTGGTGCTCTGATCATGTCACTATAGGTCTGAATAATATTTACTTCCCAGTATTTTTACTTTCTACCTGCAGTCTGGATTTCTAGATACAACCGTACTTGGCTGATTGTGAACTGGGTAGAAGGAAGTGTCAATTACAGTGGACTGGTTTTACTCCTTTGTTTGTTTTGTAGCAGCAATGCCCAAGTTCATCCTATTCCAGCCACTGTAAAGCTACAATATGTTTCTTGTCTGAAAAAAGGGTATATTCTAAATGGCAGGTACAGAAAATGAGAAAAAAATAAACAGCATGCTTCTCCAGAATGAGAGGAGAAAGTACAAACTCCATGTTCATAATAAGTTAGGATGGATTGCTAATCATGCAACAGCTTAAACTAAGGGAAAGGAAATTATTATTTTAGCATTCTTTCTCTTTTTAAGGTATTTACATTTTTATATTTAATTGTTATTTATACATGTTATAGTAATATAACAAAAAAAAGAGGTTTGCTAAGTTTTTGAAATTTATTTAAATGTCAGTCACTTTCCCCATAGAAATACCTACTAAAAGGTCTTCCTACTTTCTCAGAACCCTTTCTGGTTCATGACTACAATACTTGGTTGGTTTGTTCTTCCTTTTACTATTCCTCCATGCAAAATATTACGCCTTCAACCTGTCTAATGTAATATTAGATAAGACAAATGTAATTTTCAGGCGCTAACAAAAAGTTTAAACATATTATAACTTTAAAGTGTGTTGAGACAACTACACAATGAAAAGCTGTCATAATACTTTGCAATTTTACTTTCTCCCCTTTTTTTTTCTTTTGTGAGAAATAAAAATGAAAAAAAAAAAGAAGAAAAAATAAAACAGATAAAACAGAAACCCCTCAACACTAATGACAAAAATTAACTTGGGGGCATTCAGACTAGGATCAGAACTTACCCTGACATTCTTTCTACAAAAGTATCAGGCTTTAGAAATCTTATGGCACAGCAATAGCTTCTCCTCTAGAGAAAAAGTTATCTAAAGAGATCATCAAATAGCATAACAAAGACTGGTAAAGCAGGGAACAAAGAGCAAACAATATCAGGAATGAAGCTAGAAATTGTACAGATACCATTTGGGAGATATTTCAGAGATGCACAAGAACCAAAGGCAGTGTAACTATTTTTGGTGTCCTTAACTTTATTTAGTGCAATATACTGGTATTTCTTAACTGAAGTTCTACTTTCATAGATTCAGATACATTACGACTACAGAAAATATTTTTTTATGCTTGGTTTTCACACTATTGTTTTGTTTTAATTTGTTCTAAATCAGAGAAAAATAAAGAAAAATACAATTTTCATACTTGTTATTGAAGAATGTAGAAAGTCTTCCTCTGGTTTTCTGAAAGTTATTTTAATTGTACTCTCTTGCAGTATATCAAAACTATTGCATTTTACAATGTTATTCTGTTAAAAAGTAGAGAAAATACATGAGAATCATTATTTTTTAGCAATAATTTTGAGTATTTTGTAGTTCTTAATTTGTTACATATTCAGTATAAGCTATGGCTTGTAATATGTTTTAAGTGGATTTTAAAAGAGGATTCATTTTATCTAGGATCAGATTTTATAAACTTATACAGAGGATATCCTACCAAGCTCCTATCTATAATTTTAAAATTCCACAAACGCTGATCATGCATTGTCCTCTGCAAGCAGGCTTTTTAGACATTCTCAGGAATGCAAAGTAGATATTACCTGGCCTAAACTGCAAAAAAACCTTAATTAGAGGAGACACTTCACTGCATCTGCTCCTGATAGGTCTGGGTGTGAAAAAAAAGGACCTGTGGAACATGTTGGCAAACTTGGCTGCAGTGACCATGAGACAACAAAATTCTAGACAATGGATCCTGAGAGAAGTTAGTAAAATGAACAGCAAATTACAAGCCTGGACTTCAGAAGTGCCTCTTGATAAAATTCAAATGCACAACAGGAGTGTATGGAAAATGGAATCAGAGATGAATGACATGGGAGATGTATAGAAACATTGTCTCAACACACAAAAATGGAATTAGAGAGGCCCAAAGGTCAGGTACAGATGAAGTCAGCAAGGGATTTGATAGTAAAGAAGGGTTTCTGTACATACCTGGGAAGCAAACGCAAAACTTTTGAAAGATTTTGTGCACTGCTCTGAAAAGCTTTATTTAGCTTGGTTTGTTTTTTGGTTGTTTTTTTGTTTTTTTTTTTTTAGCATGGTCTGTTTTGAGGATAAGGTGTAATACCAGAGGAAGCTCTACGTCACCGAAAGGCCGCTCTGTCCTACCTGTAATCAATCATGATAATTGGAGGAGGTTTCTAAAAACTGAGAAAGTCAATTTCTATGTCCATCTTCAAGAAGAAAGATGTAGGCACCTATATAGACTGGCTTGCCTTACCAAGATCATGGAGCAAATTTGCCAGGAACACACATGCTGGATCACTAAAAACAGCGAGGATAACAAAAAATGGAACAGGCTAACAAGAGAGGAACCTCCACAAGAGATGATATTTAAAAACTAACTGGGTATGACCTCAGTGGTCTAATCTAACCTTGCAGTTGACCCTGCTTTGAGAAGGGAGAGTTGGATCTGTAATTTCTAGGATTGTAATGACTACAGTAAAATAAGCAGCTCTTTGTGCTTGTTCAGCCACACCTGTCTAAAACAGCATAGAATAAACACTATTAACATTTTTTTCCAGTTATTTGAGATTTGGACTTTTGACTGGAGACCACAGAGAAGTGGAAAATTAAATGTAAAGGTGTTAGAAGGTTTATTAGAAAATCTAAATAATGGTTATTATTTAATGGTCAGTTTTCTTATTAGGGCATTTTTCCAGCTCAGGAAGGACTTATATATACTGTAGAATTGAAATGACAAATGTGAAATTAAATTTACTACTAAAACGTGTGCATCCAAATACAAACAGCTGTATTAAAAATAGTAGGGGAACTGAACTAAACTAATTAAAAAAACCCACGATTTAAATATTTTAATGAATGTTCTGTCTGGTTTTACTTCTTAGCATTTGGACAATAGCTTTGGCTTTGCAGTCTCGTATATTGCACCTTTTTTCTCTTACTTAGTGTTACGGAAATTGGAATAAAGACTGTCCAGCTTATTTGTTTAACAGGAATAGTCTCTGTTTCCATATTCACTTAGGATAAAAGGAACTTTGTAAGGTGCCAGTTGCCAAGACGACCTTATAGTATTCCTCTGCACCAGGAAGTTAATTTGTAAGTTCAGAAATGCACTGTCTGTTTTTCTGACTTCCTGCTGGGGAACCATAGTCCTGCTCTGAATTTAGTATCTCAGCAGAGAAATCAGGACACAAGCAGGGAATAGATTACCCTTGGTCTGTAGCCTTATGCAGAGTTCAGATGCAAAAGTACTTGCTCACCTGGAAATTCTGAATAATTCTCTGTATTTTAATCTAAACTCTAAAGTCAGATTTTTATTTGCATGCATTAAATGAAAGACTGTTGAGACCAAAATCTCAATGAAGAATAACTATTTTAAGCTCTATTTGTTATCCAAAACCAAGTATAGTTTCATAAATACTGGCTGCTTTAATACCAGACAATCTTACAGAATTTTAGAAATTATAATGTAATTATAAGTTTTAGACCAATGATTATCATTAAAATTAAATAAGATATTTTTCAGTTCATTGAAAGGCACAGGTCATGGGAAGAACGTGTTCAGTATTCTACTGTAAGTTTCTGAGAGACTGTACAACAGACTTACCAGAGGATCAGGATCTTAAGCTAGAAGTGGTGCTGTGTTCACTGTAGCTGTACAGCATCCCATTTCAGAAATTTCCATTCTCTTCACATAAGAACAGCATCACAGCAGGGAGAATTGTTTGTCACACTCACCATCAGTTTGCTAGTTGAGTGCTACTTGAACTTTTGAAATCTCTACAAAAAAACCTCACCTTCAAAGCCCCAACCTTCAAATCCACTTTTTTCAGCCACTTACACTCGTGTTTAAAGCCAAGAGGGAAGAAGCATAAGGGGCAACAGGAAACACTGTTCAAAGAAATACACATACCCAAAACATTTACTTTTGTAATTTCAATATTTCATGCTTGTCTCCTACCTGTGTGCAGGTATCTTGCGATCCCCAGCAATCAGGATAACGTCACAGAGCTGCTGCTGCTTCAAGTAGCTCTCCATCTTCCTGAAGGTTTGCTCTGCATGGTGAACAGCCTGGTAGAATTCCTCGGAGCTGCACGAATCCATGTCACAGTGGGGTGGCAAGGGGTGGCTGGCTCCTGACAGTCTATAAACCACAAGAGGAACTCCATGTTGATAAGATGTGACCACATGTTGACCTCATCACAGCTTCTAGAACCTGATACAAGTAAATCAACGCATCCTTTACCTGTTTTCATCACTAGAAGTGCAAGGTATAAAAATCTTACTATGTTGGGAGAGAAATGGAAAAAGCAATCCTATATTTCCACTGATTCTGAGTGCCTACTCTAGTTCACTTCTTTAAATTCACATTCATTTTATACCACCCAGGTAAGAAAAATACAACTCTAATTGACTTAATTTGTAATGAATTGTAATTATTTCCACAACGAAAAATTACAAACCTACTTTTTAATCAGAAGACATACTAATACAAAGTGAATTTAGCCTGCAAAGACAATGACGTCTACATTTAAAAGAAAGAAAAAAAAAAAGGAACAGGAGAAAAATGTAAATTTTTTTTCATTATATAGTCATCTATTCCTAGTTCGAAGTTACTCAGTTCAGTGTTGCAGTGGAAAATAAGACAAACTGTCAGGACAGCCTGACTAGCCTGTCACTAGTCCTTGAGGAAACTAGGAAACTGTGCTAGAGTTTCCAAATAGTTCTCAACCCAGATGATATCCTCTTCTTTTGCAAATATGTAATGAGATGGATTCAAATGAAAGCCTTAAGATTATATATGACTTGTAGGGTTGAAAATTATGGATTTCACAGATGAAGTTGATTTTTTTTTCCTCAACTAGATACATACAAAACAGTTTACATCATCAATAGAAGAGCAATAGAAGACCTATTTTAGTCCAACATATGAAACAACATTATAAATTAATTCAAACCAATCTCATTTTATATAGATTCTATTGAAATATAAATATTAAGGAGCACATAAGAAATGTTGTTTATTTACAGTAATAATACAACAGGGTTTTTTTCAATCCAGACAAAACTCAAGCTTTGAATTCAGTAGGTACTACATTCAAAAAATTGTATTGAAAGACCTGTAAGAAAATGCAGTCTACATTGCCAGTGCTGGGGAAAAAACTGACAAGTGCATAAACATAATAATTCTTAAAAATCAGAATAAAATGCAGTTTTAAAATAAAAATAATAATAACCAAAAAAATTGAGATATGCTTGCAATTTACTTTTGAATTATGTTTTGTCCAGAAGTGTTCCACATAGTCTCCTACAGTCCCTGTACAGGGTTCAACAGGTTTAAGGAGGAAGAGCTGGTCCATCTTTCTGTCACAGGAATCACTAGGCTTCACAGCACTCCTTTAAAGTAGCTGCAATCTTGCATAATTGAAGGTGGCATACAGATAATTTCACAGGGAACCAAAACAGCTACTTCTGTATCTCACAGCCCCACCACCTATTCTGTGCCATCTACAGATACTAACTTAAGAGAGTAAGTAAAGTGAAGTTACTTAATTTTAAATGTTAACTCAAACTTCTTTTAAAATAAGTAATTTCATTTTTGTAACATTAAGTTGGGTAGTGAAAAATTATCAGTTGGTTTAAATTAATTGATATTGTTATTTTTATGCTGCAAAGGTTACAATTTGTGTGAGCCTGTGTATAGGAAACTGAACTGGCAAAATGTTATTAAACGTGATTCCTCACCAGAAACAGCTATGAAGTGGTGATTTAGAAAGAAACATTAGTTTAATTCTGTTATAGCTAATCTTGTTATATTGTCAAGTACTTTATGCCAGATATTTCCTCCTGGATAAAACAAACAAATTCATTCTGTGAGTGACATAATTTGCTTGTGTTCCTATCTAATCTGGACTCCAACCATGTGGATCAGAAATCCAAGTTTATTTCCACATTTTTGGTTGATTAACAGATGCGTTCCCATAAAACTCTAATGATATAGCTCACCTCATTAGAATGGGCTGCAGGCAGCTATTTCAGCTTTTCTTTTTTTTTTTTTCCCATTTAACTTTGACTGTAGCCATACACAGTTTTCTTTAGTTTTATTGCTGGAGAATTAGAATGTCAAGTAATTTACAAGAAATAAATTAATGCCTAATAAATGAGGTTGATAGGTTTAAACAGACACATTTCTTCGTCCTCGGGGGAATTTAGAAGTGACAACAACAGCAATTCCGAGAAAGGAAAGTAACAGGAATGAGCAGATCTTAATGGGTTCATACTGTTTGTTATTTCAGAAGATAGGTCTAGGTCAGCTTACATTTGAACAGATAGTATACTAGTCCCGAATCTTTTTCGCAATTCAAAGTGCTGTCTTTTCCAGGTCAGAAAAAATACCCCAATGAGTTTATGCTGGTCCTGTGAAGTAAGATTGGACTGTAATAAGCTTAGTCTATTTTGTTTTTGAATTGCTAGGCAGCGTTTGCCACTAATTTGGCTTTCTTTCCTGCTAGCCATTTATAAGCAAGACTTTCTACCCTCTAACTCAGTATATCTGTCACTTAGCAAGTCAGTAAATGACTGCTCAAAAGCAAGCCACCAAAGACCCAGCATATTTTAAATATTATCATGAAAAATAGCAAGTAATAAGCTTAGTAGAAAACAATAAGTTAATCTTTTATTTATTTTCTAAGAAAGCCCAGATAAAAAGCCAGCTGCTTATCCTATTCAGGCTCTATCTCTGTTTCATTACAAATGCTCTGTCTGCATAATCAATGCTTTAAATTCAGATAGCAACTTCTTAAAGTAGGAATTAGTTAAAGCAAATACCATTTATTACCAATTGCCATTTCGTGAAAGGCATATACAGGTACTCAGGACCAATGAGCAATATGAAAATCACATTTTATCTTTGAATATATTGCTCTTGTTTAGGTGCAAGCAAATAGAATCACAAATGGAGTGAAAGGCTTGTTGATTGCATTCAGCAGCAACTCCAACACAAATTTGACTGAAAATTCCCTGAGTCTTTCAAAACCCTTTTTAGCATTTGTGTACCTCAAAATCCTGTAATCAGTGAACTGGACAGACTCCAGGTGGACTTTTTCCATAATCTTCCTCAGCTGGCAAGTGCAGAGCCTGAACTCAGTGTGGAAATTTCAAACATTTGGGACTTGTCCAGACTAAAACACTTTATCTGTAAATGACTTAGTTAATGGTACAGAAATAAGGAAACCAAACCTTTCTCAAGATTACAGGAATTATACTGAAGGGTGATACTGCAGCATAAGAATACTAAATGGCTCACAAAAATTATCAGCACAGCAAAAACCCAATAATCTTAAATGCTTTTCTATGAAATGGCAAACCAGAGTGCATATTGCATAATTAAAAAAAAAAAAAGAAAAAAATTTCAGTGTTAAGAACAGCATCCTGCCCTTAAAAGAGTAATTATTAAAGAGCCCAAAGGTGTAGACAAAAATGCAGTCTTTGAGCCATTACAGATCTTAAAATAGTGTAAATAGAAAAAAAAACCCTAGAGAATCTAAACCGTCTGACTCCACAATGCTCCTCTTTTACTACAAAAAAACCACTGATTTGAACAAGAATAGAGAAATGAACATCTTTAGCTTACAGTAATGTCGGTGAGGAGTTAAAGAGAAAATGCCAGGGAAAAAGGGACTTCACACACAGATTTAGCTACCTATATCTTTCTTGTTAAGTGTTTAATAAAACCAGTAGTTAAACCGTATCCTGAACAAAAGAATAAAAAAGAAGTACTTTGAAATAGAGAATTCATGTGATTTGAAACTGTACCACATTTCTCTGTGTAAACAGAGGCTTAGATTTAGAAATATTTCCATTCTGGAAATTATATTCATAGAGGTGCAGAAAACAACAGATTCATATCATTGTGTATAGCAGAAAACTTTACAGAGTACTTAGGTATTTTAAATAGTCAAATTGAATACATTTATTCTTCATTACTCTGAAGGCCCTGGCTCCAAATAAATGACTCTTTAACCAGAAAATGTCATATAACTTCATCATTACTGGAATATTAAATCCTGCTGTATTTAACATTTTTTTTCAGTTTTCACTTCTGCAGGATTGATCATGCAAACTTATTCAAAACCTGTTCAATTTAATTTACTGTATGTTATCGGGTACACATCCAAAATACATACAATATATCCAGTTCTTCAGTGAAAAAAACCCATTGCTTTGCTATTTATAACTTGCAAAACTAGAAGAAGTATTCCATATGTAAGAGTGAAAAAAAATCTTCACACAATTCATTCTCTAAAAATTACTTATTGAATGCTTAGAAATCAATAGCTTGTGGAATTGCACCATCTAAGATGGACTGTCAAAAGTCATGGCTCTCATTAGTGATCACTTGCAAAAAGGCAAGAGGGAGTTTTATAAAGACTTTAAACAGTTTTCTTACTGCAACAGCAACACTAAAGTTCTGTCTGTGAACAAAAGCTATGCTTTTCACTCTGCTACAAGCAAACGTATCTGCAACTACAGGCTCTGTCCAGTTTCAGCAGGCAGAACTGCCAGATAAAAAAAATCAGAATTTCAAATAGGACTTTTTAGTTTCACCAGTTTCACCCAGAGATGTATTGCTGATGACTCAGAGATTCCTTTTCTACGTAAAATAAAAAGAACAAATTAAAGAGTCCAGTGCACATTATAAACTCTTTCTTCTATAGATAAATCTGTATAATGTATACTTTACAATGGTGTTTCTTCCTACAGGCAATTTGTGAATCAAGATACTTGTAACATAACTCATTCTTTGGACACCATAAGGCATCATACAGTCATAGGACATCTGTGTGCCCAGCAAAAATCCTCCACTGTTCTGTATTCCTGTACATCTTAAGAGTATTACCAGAGACAAGAAACAAAATGCTAGCTACCAGTTTATTGTGTGATCTCAGACTAATTGAGGAGCTCCTCAAAAACATGGGAAGGACAGTGAGAAGGGACTACTGCACTAAACCAAACTGCTTCTATAGAGAAGAAACATTTGCCTTGTTTAGTGGCTGCATTGGGTTTGTGTGGCCAGGTTTTGTTAGTGGGGGTGGGGTACCGGGAGGGGCTTCTGTGAGAAGCTGCCAGAAGCTTC
>VZRS01000247.1:1011974-1043628 GCA_013398055.1 Ifrita kowaldi | reverse complement strand
AAGAAGAATTGGAAAACCCCCGTGGTAAAAAAATTAAGAAAAAAAAAAAAAAAAAAAAGGTATTGCACAGATGTAATTGCGGCCAGAGAAGTTCAGAGTGAGAACATGTGGAAGCAACAGCCCTGCAGACACTACAGCCAGTGGAGAAGGAGGGGGAGAAGGTGTTCCAGGCACTGAAGCTGAGATTCCCCTGCAGCCTGTGGTGCAGCCCATGGTGAAGCAGCTGTACCCCTGCAGCCCAGGGAGAACCACAGGGATGCAAAGATCCACCTGCAGCCCATGGAGGAGCCCCACACCAGAGCAGGTGGATGCCTGAGAGGAGGCTATGAACTTGTGGGAGCCCTGTGCTGGAGCAGGACACTGGCAGGGACCTGCAGACCTGTGGAGAGAGGAGCTCATGCTGGAGCAGATTTTCTTTGATAGTACTTGTAACCCTCTGGGGGACCCATGCAGGAGTAGCCTGTGCCTGAAGGACTGCAGCTTGTGGAAGAGTGACCTGTTTGCAGAAGTTTGTGAAGAACCGCTGCCTGTGAGATGGACTTATGTTGGAGAATTTCATGGAGAACTGTCTCCTGGGAAAGAGAGAGCAGGGGAGACTCCTCGCTGAGCAGGGTCAGAAATAACGTGTGATACACTGACTGTAACCCCCATTTCCCTGTCTCCCTGCACTGCTGCATGGCAGGAGGTAGAGCTTGGGAAGGAGGGAGGGGTGGGGGAAAGGTACTTTTTAGATTTATTTTACTTCTCCTTATCCTGCTCTGATTTTGTTAGTAATAATTTCAATTAATATCCCCAAGCAGAGCTTCTTTTGCCCGTGATGGGACTTAGTGAGTGATCTCTGCCAGTTTTTATCTCAACCCTCCACTACATTTTCTCTGCCCTGTCCAGTTGCAGAGGGGAGTGATGGAGTGGCTTTGGTGGGTGTCTGATGTCCACCCAGGGTCAACCCACTACAGTAGCTGACAGGAGAAAAAAGCAGAAGTATGGTTAGAGAAGGAGGACTTTGTTGGCAGCATGATTTTTCCAGGTTACTAATAAAATATACAAAGCTAGGCATCCGTTTTAGTTCAGTTCAAAATACTCTCAGTTGGATTTTTTCTTATCTAAGATCCTTCACCAGATAAAGACCTAACCTAAGCTACAAGCACAGACCTCTCTGTTTTCAGTGGTAATAAACCAACATATAAAATTCCATAGCCTCCTGAAATACTTGGCTTTTTTATATTTCAGTTCTTTTTAAAATGTCTTATTTTTGCCTTTTGTGTTGTAAAAATAAAATGTTAAATAAAATTAATTCAAATAACGGACAATTACTAAAAAAATCTCATTATTCTAAAAGCAATTACTTACAGAATTCAGTAATATTGATGACAAATGCTTTAGCTTCCCTCAGTCTTACTCCATTTTTTCCAGAATTTATTACTTTTATTGATGAAATGAGTTTGTTCCATGTCCTATGCCCTGGGAACCACTTAAACTGTTAGGATGTTTGGCTGGTTCTTTAAGTGTTCAATTGATCCTTTATCTCTTAGTACTTTCTCACCTTTTATCCTTTACAGTCTTCTAAACAACTACTTCAAGCTTCTTATTTCCTCTCCTCTTTCTCCACAGTCCAGTGTTCAGACTTAAAAATAGCATAAGCTTTTGCTCACCTCCACTAGTACTCTTACCAATATTGTGCTCTGCTTTCTGTCGGTATTACTTTCAGCATCTCTCTCCAATACCTACAGCTCCCAGCAATTTAGATTCCATGGATGAACAACTAAATGGGCTCAGCAGTTCAACACTGCCTTGGCTGATATTCAAAAAATGGAATTTCCAAATAAAGATTGAGAGCGAGCAGCAACAATTATCAATAGACTGATTTCAAACTTTGAAAAAGGAACTAAAATATCATAATATAATACTTGCAGAAAAATCGAATATATGTAAAATTTGAAGTTTGCTGGTTCTGTGGTTTTTAATTAAGTCAAAGGTTGGGGGCTTGGGATGGTGGGGCATTTTTCCTCAATAGACAGAAAAACGCCACATTGTAATGCTTTTATTTGACAAGGTTAAAAAAGTTTCATTTTGATAATGTTTTACATTACAACTATAAACTGTCTTAAAAGACATACCAAAATACTTGTCTCATAAGGAAAACTTTTATCAACTTCATTCACTTAAGAATTTTCGCAAAGATGTTATACATAATAGTATTCTGATGCAGAAGTTTCCGACTGAAAATTTACAGGTCTGTGCTACTAATGGGGATGTTTACTTTCTAATTTATTTATTCTGAGAGGTAAAATGAAAAGTAGCCCAGACAGAAATGGTGCCATTACTGAGAAAATATCAATTTTATACAACCCTTCCAGCCAAAAAAGTTTTTAGCAACTGTTTGGATCAAGTTATGCAAAATTCCCCAAAGCATGCTTTTAGTAAGAGTAAGTCTGTGGAACTGACTTCATTTAGTTCCACGTACGACAGTTGATTCAATTTGGTCTCTTAATATTAGTTTTGTATTTTGGAGGGGTTTTTTGTTTGCTTTGTGTGTGTGTTTTTGTCTTGTTTTAATTCAGAATTTCAGATCTCATTTAACAGCTCTTGAGACACCTAATGTATAAGATGACTAGAGAGATCACTCAAAAATAACCACCACAGGCAAAAAAGAATCAACTTGGTGAAATTAATTTAATTCACTAACAATCACAAGAGGAGGATAATCAGAAATAAACACATATCTTAAAACACCTTCCCCAATAATTCCCTTTTTCTGGGCTCAACTTTACTCACAATTTCTCTACCTTCTCCCCCTCAGCAGCACAGGGAGATGGGGAATGGGGATTGTAGTAAGTTCATCACCCTTTGCCACTCCATCCTCCTCAGGGGGAGGACTCCTTACACTCTTGCTCTGCTCCAGTGTGGGTCCCTTCCACAGGGTGCAGTCAAGAACTTTCAGTATAGGTCCCCCTGGGGTCATAAGTCCTACCAGGAAACCTGCTCCAGCATGGGCTCCTCTCTCCATGGGTCCACAGGTCCTGCCAGGAGCCTGCTCCAGCACAGGCTTCCCACACAGTCATAGCCTCCTTCAGTCATCCACCTGCTCCAGCCTGAGGTCCTCCACGGGCTGCAGGGGCACAGCTGCCTCAACATGGTCTGTACCACGGCTGCAGGGGAATCTCAGCTCCAGTGCCTGGAGCACCTCCTCCCACTCCTGCACTGACCTTGGCATCTGCAGGGTTGTTTCTCTCACATGTTCTCACTTTTTATTTTTCCCTGAAAATCCAAAATCTCCAAATCATGACTAAAAAATGATAAATACAAATAAAAACTAAACTGAAAGCGAAAGAATCTCTTTTCCTGACTGATAGCTGAGTTAGTTGCCTCATAGGATCTAAGACATTGAATACTTTGTTCTGTGTTCTTGTGCTCTGCACAATATCCGCCAAAGGAACATATTTATTTTTTTTAATTCTTTTTCAAATCTCCTCATTGTTTCTTACAGTGTCTTTGAAATGTAACTAAGATCTCTTAGGGTTTCTTCTCATCATGTAAAAACACAACAATTTACTGTAGTGTAACACAGCCAAAAATTCTTTCATATCTAAAATCATTCTCATCCTTTCTGAAACTCATTTCAACACAAAGATGATCATTTTATAAACCCTATTTCAAGTTCCAAACACTTCTTAAAATCCAGAAAAAACTGTTGAACGAAGGCTGATTTTTTAAGGTCCATCTTACTGGTTGTGCCAGGCACCGGACAGCAACAGTAATAGTGGTACCACTACAAACCTCTGTCACCAAGTTAGCAGCCATCACACTTCCTTGACAAACTACACTTTCTGCCCCCCACCCCATATCTTTGACCTATTCTGCCTCTAAATAGTCTTGCTATGCAATAGAAAAAGATGCTGGTTGGACTGCTCTCTCCCACACAGAGCTAGCACTACATGTGCTGCTTTTTCAGCTACCCAAATAGAGGCAGCAAATAGTTCCAGGTGTTACTGGAAAACTGATGATTAACTAAAATGAACAGAGGTCTCCTAGCTACACATAGTCGTATTTTAATGACTTGGACACATACTGATATATTTTACACATTCACATTGCTAACAGAACTTTTTATCATATTGGATCTTGCCGTATGAATTTATTTTTTGTGCCACGGAGGATACAAGAAACAAAGAATCAACAAGTATAAAAGCCCTGCATACAGAACCTAGGTGCATATAAACCTACACTATTGTAAAGTTACAGGTCTGTACTACTAATGGGGACATTTACTCTCCAATTTATGTATTCTGAGAGGTAAAATGAAAAGTAGCCCAGACAGAAATAATGTCATTACCGAGAAAATATCCATTTTATATACCCCTTCACGTCAAAAAAATTTTTAGTGACTGTTTTGCTCATGCTATGCAAAATTCCCCAAAGCATGCTTTTAGTAAAATGCAAGTTTAGTAAAAAGCAAGTTGCTTCCTGAAAGGAGGCAACCCGTTCTTCCTGAAAACACAATTCAGAAAAGACGTCACAGGAAAACTCAATTTTTAAATACATACACTGTTGGAGAACAACCAAGAAGCACAACCACCTTTCCTTAAGTTACTGATGGCAGTATTTCTCTACTTCTAGCTCAAGAGTCAAGCGAGCCTGCTTCATTAGAGTACAAGCCAGCTGCTCTGCTTTCCTTCCCTCTTTACTTTTACTATCATAGAAGTAGACAAAATTCCTACAGGAAGGAAACAACTTTCCTGAAAGGAAACAACTTTCCTGAAAGGAAACAATTTTGCTTTAGACCAGGAGTAAGCTTCTTTTAGAAGTAAGGTTCCTTCTTTAGATGGGCATTCTTTCTCCTTTCTTTCCCAATCCCATCAGAATCATTGCCCTCATTCACAATGTTCAGTTAATGAAGATTTTGACTCTGAGTTGAAAACAAAAATATATACATGTGTGCCACTGCAAAAATGAAATCCCTTATATTTGTGAGACCGCTTGCTTCTCATTAAAAAAAAAAACCAAACCAACAAAAGTTTATTTATTGTCTTCCAAGCCTCTTATGCTCTTATGGCAAATAAATACATAACACAGGAAAGTGTCCTGCATTTATCACAGGCATCAAGTATTCACAATGCATTCACAGTCTATTCATATTTTAATTACCCAGTTGGTAATGCAACGGGGATACACCACCTCCATTATGAACACTGACACCATAAAACTTTTTTTAATACTCTGGTTAAATATTTTCTAGCATGTTATGATTCCCCATTTCTACCAACCAAAAGTTGAATTAAAAGGATTATTAGGACTCAGAAATTCAAAACTTCTTTTAAGCTAACCTCAACTTCCCTACAGAAGTGGAAGCCCTCTCAGTGGGAGTTATCATCTGGGAAGTCTGAGACAAAGGGTAAAGACTGTTGTACAGGAAGCTAGTATTACTGGCCTGAGCAGTTAAATGCAAGGGGTTAGAGATGTATTTCCCTGTCTTCTTGCAGATGTAAAGTGCTCATGATGTCTATTCATTCCTCTGCCTGACAAGCAGCCACAAGCAGACAGATGCAGGAAGAAAACCAAGTGGTAGATGTCCTAGTGAAAATGAGAGAAATTCCTTTTCCGAAATTTCTTAATAGTGCAGAAAAATCATGGCGATGTATTGCATACCACTGTGCATTATCAGCTGAGCAGAGCTAGCAAAAACACAGACTTCACACTCTCTCAAAGCACAGACTTTCAGTTTCCTTGATGCCCAGTTGTTAATACATCTAATTCCAGATGACAAACTGCACCAAGTCTTTGTGGTTTACTTAACAAAGTAGTTCTCCTATATCATTTAAATATCACCACCCAGCATTTATGCATATACTTCCAAACAGAATGAGATTTTTACAAACATGCATACTAAAGATTGTACATTAGGAAACCGATGAAGCCAACACCACACACAGGAGAGTTTTCTAATACACTATGGAGGAAAACTCCCATATCTTTCAGACAGCTCTGGCTATAATTCCATTAGCAGCTGCTATCAGTAGTGTGTAATTCTCCAAGAATTGCTATTTTAAAACTTCATAAAGTCAGTGCCATTGCCACTGACATAGCAGCTTTCTTCTATCCCATGCTACTCAGAATAATGCAACTTCAGATTATAAAACAGCAGCGCTGGATTTACTAGTGAGACACCTAAGATAGAGCTGCTTTTGCTTCCTTCTGTAACAGTGAATGGATGGCCTGCATTATGCCTAAGAGAGATGCTTGTGTCATGTGTTAACTATCTTGTCATGACGAATGGCCATATCTATATGGATAAACCAAGTAAATTAGCTAACACTGTTACTCATTCAGAGTGTGTGCACAAATACATACAAGGATGCAGATCGCTTTTTTATTAAGAGAATTTTCTTCCAGCATTTAATTTGTGACATAGGGACTTTATATAAATAGAAGTTATATATGTGAATGATGGCAATGACATTCAAAAAAGGATAAGCAAATATTTTATGAATATTGTGCTTAGTATACATACCAATAAAATTTCATTGTGATACTATATTATGCGCTGACATTCCACAGCATAGGTAGCATGTCATAACTTCAAAACATTATGACTGCAATGGAAATCACATCAAAGACCACTGCAATCTGAATCTTTAAAATTCCCAGATTGAAATTGTAGTTCAGTTAAGTACTGCACTTGGTGAGGTGGGAGACCACAACACACATGCTTGCACACACTGGCCTTCAGTAAACTGTATGAATGATTCAACCCATGCCCTGTTGCAAGACAAGTTTTTATGGAGCTTGCACAGCATTCAGGGGAAAGCAGCACACAATCTCTTTCTGCTATTTGTTACAGATCTATCAAGTGTCATATATCTTTTGGTGACTCTCACAAATTTCACAGCACCTGTAAATCAGTGAGAAAGATATGTCTGAAATACAGAAATAAATTGTAGGTGATTTTGCCCTGATGTTTTGAAGTGTCAGTACATTTTTTTGCTCATCCTGAAAACAGCAATTAAAATTGACAATTTGGTGAATCCTGTCTAAGATTAATTTGATGGTTTCAGTTTCTACACTGCAGGATCACTACAACACTGTGCATTTAACTCGCAAGCAATTAAAGACTACATATTTCATAATAGCTACCACTCATTAACCCAGCACAAACCCAAGCTGTGTTCTTCGTCCTATGATCAATATGAAAAACGTCTAATGAATTTTTCATATGCATGCATGGTCGCACAAACACCTAGCCATTAACAGTGCTTTTGTCTACCACAGTATTTGTAAAATTACTATCTAGAGAGGCTGAAATCAGGAAATAAGAGTGTTATGTTAGACTGAATTAAATAAAAAGGTAAGTACACACACATCCACGTTAAATACTGCCTTTAATTTGCAAACTTGTAGGTATGGAACCTCCAGTCAAAACCTCAATATTATATGCAGTTACTGAGAGCTACAGAACTGTCTGTGGCATAATTAATGCTTACCTCATAGAACTGAAAAAAACTCCCAATATTATCTTTTCTACATTACTGCTTGTGATTGAAATTGGTTTTTTAATTTTTTTTATACAAAGTGTGACACAAACATAAAAGGAAAACCTGGAATTCAGATTTTTTTTTTCCATTGGGGGAAAGTTATTTCTTTGTACCCCTCTGCCTTTTGCTTAATTTTTCTTGAAAAATGAAGTAGCTGAAATACTTTTATTTTCTCCTTCTTAGATCAGTCTGCAAAACCCAAAGTAAGATCTTTCCCTGGAGGAGGAATCAAGAGCAGAGCATTAGTGCTCTGACCACAGAATTAACTGCAAATAGCACAAAGAAGCCAGACCGTTGTGATCAGCCATTTTACACATTTTTTTTCTCTTATCTTTAGAGAGATACAGATTTGAGACAGTCCTGCCTGCTACTCTGACACAGGTGGAGGTACTTCCAGAAATAGACATGAAAAGAAAGCAAGATATAAAGAAAGGTGTATCTTCTTTTCACCTGCCCTAAATTAGCTAGTTTATGAGGACTCTAAGTGTGATGGCTTTTATAGATCTCCATTTTGTGGTACTTAGCCTTTTGCATTAAACATTTAAGGAACCCGAGAACCTTTTATCATCAGTGCTTAGGCATTTCAGTACTTAACATTGCAGCAACAGTCACCTTCGGAAGCTGAGCTCCCGTGATGACAAAAGGAATGTCTTTATTTCCGAACAACTATGTTTCTACCTTCATACAACATAATGCAGCACTGGTGTATGTGAACAGGTGTGTCCCGGAGTATTTTGCAACAACACTGATTGCTGGTTATGCTTCCCATTTTTTCTTAGGCTGTAGTATCACAGCAATTGTTTTGAGGCCATTCTCTTCCTTTTTCTTTCCCACTTTATATTTAGATAGAAAACAAGAGAAACAAACTGCGGTCATATATATAGAGATAAAACCTATTCACATCTCTTGCATTTCGTTGATGACTGGACATAAAAGAAATTGCACAAATTCCCTTATAGTCTCAGGACAGCTTTAAAGCATGGTAGTAGTGATTATTTGGCTATATTTTAACTTTAATCCATACAGAATATTCATGAACTTGTCAAGTGTTTTAAAAATACCCACTTCTATTACAAAATATGTAATCCCTTAAATTCTCAGGTCTGAAGAATTGTAAGCATGCATTTCCAACTAGCTTCAGTGAACCTCACACCATTTCAAACTAAGAACTACTGACTAGAATAAGATTTATTTTAATCAGGCTCATTATAAACCAGGCTAATTTATACTGCCACTGCTTGCATCTCAAAAAGTGCCTGTCTAGTCAAGTCTCAAGTCTACTTGATTTTTTTTTCTTGCATGTACTTGTTTTTGCTTTCTCAATGTGTGCTTTCAAATGCCAAGCTAATTTCAGTGCATATGGACTAATTTGCAGAGCCTTCCATTCCCTGACTATCTGAATCAAACTCTGTCTGCATAGAATAGTGTAGCTGTGAATTATATTGCTATTCAAATAGCAGTTAATACCTGTGATGGATAGGTTTTTTCATACTTATTTCTTCAACTTTAAAATTTTATTTTAAAAATAAAATTCTAGTTCAAGTGTACTTCAAAAGACAAAAATCAAAGTTCATATCAGTCATGAAGAAAATAATTAAAACTATTACATCTTTAAGAACCCCTGCAACCTTTATAAAGCTATCAAATAGCACCAAGATATGATTGCCAAAGCCAAATTCTGAATAATTTCTCAAACTTTTTAGATCATTAATGAATCAACTAAAGGGTTTTATCATGGGTTATTCATTCAACATAATTAATGTGATATCCATCAGACCCAGTATCTCTGGAAACACACTTAAAAATGACCACTGATTTTAGAATATATCTTTACTTCCTTCTATAGTTATACAAGTTATTAAAAGAAAAATATCTGAAATTTTGCAATAATATCTTAGAATTATAAGTCATGAATGTTCTCTTCATCACAATGCTAGGTATTAAAATACATTGCATTAGTAAGATTCTACTGTAAAATGTTAAAAAACATAGCAGTGCATTTGAATATTACAACTTTCTAGTCTTTCTTGAGCAATCTAATATTCAAAGGAAATGGGAAGATTAATACAAAAACAGAGAACAGAAATGTACTTCTAATCAACCCACTTTAAAAATATCTGTAACACTGCTTATGTCTGCACTGAAGACTAGAAAGAAAGATAGATTTTCATTGATTTCTTTGTCATTCTTTGGATGAAACGCAAATACAGCAGAAAACATCTGAGTGCCTTAAAAAAAATAAAATAAATAAAGTACAAAGGCAACTTTAATTATTTCTTAAACTAGAAAGAATGTAGACATTACACGAATTCAGTAATAAATGACATTTTAAAGCCTATTTAGATGAAAGTAATCCTATTTAGACAAAAAAAATTCTAAGAATATATTTAGTGCTGTTCCTTCACATGACTCAGAAGGTATAGGAAGTCCTGCCTACAGCAAAGAGCATGTTTCTTATGCCTCAGTCTTGAGCAATACTACCAATATCCCTCTGGGATTAAACAGCCAAAAATCATGAAGGATGCAATTACGTAGGTACCACAGTCTTTTAGAATATTTAGAATTTTCTTTTTTACTACATCAGTTCAAATTGAAGTTATGCATGTATACATATATACAGTCTTTACCTGTGTTTTCTAGTACACTTTCAAAATTGTCAAATTAAATGGAATCAAAACAAATTAAAACAAATATTCAAAAAGTGAAAAACTGTTGTTCTGTAATGATAAGATATATAGAATTATAAAAAATTTGCTTTTCAACAATCAAACACAGTAATCTATAGAACAGCAATATAGAGGCTCAACTAAGATTCTTCTTCAATCACTTTAGAGCCAGTCCATCTACAGACATACTAGTACTATAAAACTGAATTTATTACAATTAATTCACATCAGTGCAACAAAACCAGTCTTATTTCATGTCTGACCTCACCATGTTTCGTATAGAACCCAAATGAATATGTTAGCATAGGGTATCTGAGAAGCCTTTCAGTCTGTAAGGTTATTGGGACTGCCCATTTCTGTCCTTAAATTGGAATAGCTCTAGGGCAATCTCATGTCAGCAAAAGTGACATGGTGGGTTTATCTCCTCAGGGTTTGTTGCTGTGTGTCAAAATTTTTGCTACCAGAGTGTTCCTCCATATCAGAAGTCTAAGGGGGAGGGAAGAAGTAAATTAACAGGAAATTCTGCCATTAGTTTAAAAAAATAAATAAAATTAAAAGAAGAAAATTGAAGAAACAGAACAAAACCCCCAACTGTAGGTAACTGATCACATCTAAAGCATTTTAAATAGCTCTATGATTTGTACAGACTGTCTAGCCTGTGCACTGCCCTGGCAGGTTAATTATTTATTCAATCCAACAGCTAATATTCATTAGCTATCGAAAGCATTATCCGCTGTCATATACATTAATTTGGTTGAGATTATTTTGCTGAAAAGCCATTTCCAGTCATGACTGAATGTTTCCATATTTTTGGCAGCTGTAAAACAAAAGAGAAGGCATTAATGCTCTAATTACTAGCCTACCTCTAAGAATGATTATAGATATGACAATTTCTCACAATTGAAATTGCTGCCTGGGATGAGTAGTTTACAAAATGCATAGTTAAAGAGACCTAATTGTGGAATTCATTTCATTTAGTTGTCACTTAAAAATCCAGCTTGTATAAAAAGGCTTTACAAGTGGAATACATCAAACTATCGTACACATGCTTAAGGGCAGAATGTGACAACTTGGCAGTGTTTCAGCTCAGTCTCTTGGCCAGAGATGTCTGTAGGCTATGAGAGCTTTGTTGCCAGCTTTCTTCCTGTACCTGGGCAACTTGCATTCACAAACTTAGCAGACGAATCAATCCCTGCAAGAATGCCTCAGGTTTCATTAGGAGTGCTGTAAAACAAACATAAGGTTTCTGCCAATCTTCTTATTCTGCAGCAAAGATAAATTGTCTACCACTTTACACCATGTAATATTTTCTTTCAACAAGAAGTAACGTTAAATATAATTACTTTAACAATAATTGCTTGATTATGCATTTCTTTCATGGCTTATCAACAAAACATGGACACTTCCAATTAAAAGTCAAGAAACTTTACTCCACATCAGCAAACTCCCAACTAGACAAAGCAGTTTTTTGTTTTTTTTTAGTAGAGAGGACCTTTAACTTCTCATTAATGAAAGATTAAGGCAGCACACCTTTATTTTTTACGTATGTTATGGTGGAGTACAAAGTCTTTATTTCCAAATTATTTTGACAATCCTAATACTAATTATCATCACATTTCATTAGCCAGAAACTAAAACAAGAGTTACTATTAAACAGAGCAACATACCTGTGTACCTTCTCTGTAGACAGTGTGCCCATAATATAGCAGTTACTAATAAATGTTTGCTGGATAAATGCAATCATTGCATACTACATATCATGAAATTAGGTACAATTGTGTATGAGAATGACTCTTATTAATGAACTACACCTGCTAATGATTTTGATTTCTGCCAAGCTTTGCTATGATGGAGAATTCAATTTAAAATATTGATATGTATGCACATATGTATGCATGCGCCCACTAGTTTTTGGGCTTCTCAGCTGTTGTGTTTGGGCATCTGTCAAGGATGCATTGTGCTATTGGCAGGTGCAGACTTCCAAGATTCATATTTCATTGAAGCTTTTTCAGTGTGCTTGACATGATCTTTTTTTCTCATTGTCAAAAAGAGCAATTCCTTCATCCCATAATGATATGAAATCTCTCAATCATAACATGCAATTGCGACAGGTTGTAAAATACTTCTCATTCTTTCTGGACAGACCTTTCTGATTTAAAACACCACCACTGACAAGGCATCAACAGAAGTTATTTCAAAGGTACATGTTATTCTGGGGGAAAAAAACCCATCCACAAAACAAAACAACAAAAACAACCCTGTGAGTCTTCTTCCAAAAATGCGCTTATTCACGATTATTCTACTTGTGCATGTCTGGAAGAATCTCATCTCTAAAACATCACCAGAACACCTTAACACTGAAAAAGCCTAACTTTCAATCATTATGCTTGCCATTATATGCTGTCTCTGTGACAATTTTTTTTAAATTACGTTTCATTATCACTTTTCCTGCTTTCAGAATAGTATGCTCACCTTCCTTAAGAAATTAATGATGACTTTATCATTATGAGTTTAATTTAATGCAAGTTTATTAATTTGAGTGATATATGTGCATGGCTAGCACAAGTACGTAATTAAAAAATTTCATGCACAATATCATTCTATTTACAATAAAAGACACTAAAAGGGTATTTGTTCGGGAGGTTTTATTTGTTCACTTTTTTTCCCCGAGAGTACTTTCTCTGATGATTTAAAAACCAGTTATAATAGAAATTAAGAAAAATCAATTTAGTACATAATTTCACAAGCATCTCAGACTATAAAAATATTTGGGAAATCATTTAATACATTAGTTTATTTAGCAAGTTTATTATGCATGACAGAACTCCTAATTCTGTGGAAAACTTTCTGCACTGTTGCTGAAAGGCAAAATAAGTTTAAACTAAACACTGAACACAAAGCTGTATCTATTCCATGTTCTTGTGTTACAATCACACGTCACAAATTTACCTTAATATTTAAATGCTGTCATTGAAGGGCTAGTCAATTCTAATGCTGTGTTCTTACATTTAGGATACAACTGCAATATCTGAAAACACTTTGGTTCTAATAGAAATTCTAAATGGTGGAATGCACACTGCTGTGTCACCTTGAGCTCACTACCTACCCCACCCTGCTCCCTAGCGGGATGGGGAGGAGAATCAGAAAAAGGTAAAACATGTGGGTTGAGATAATAACAGTTTAATAATTGCGATTAAATTATTATTACAAATAATTATAACATAGTTACTAAAAGAAAAGAGAGAGAGTAACAAAATCCAAGAGAAAGAAATGATGCACAATGCAGCCACTGGATGTCTCCAGCAGCTGGACTCAGACACCCCAGCTGCCCAGTTTCTGGCACCTGGTTATACCAAGGTCAAAGGCCACACTGCTGGCTGGTACAGACCCCCTCATTCTTTCTCTCACACACAAAGAAACTTGCTTTTGTTCCCCAATTCAAAATGTTTTAATGCAAGACACATCAAAAATTTATGGAAAAAATATGTAAACAGCAATTAATGGAAAAAGGAGCACAAGAGTGCTTCTCCCTCAGGTAAAAATGCAGTAATCCTCAGGCTAAGCAAGATTTCCTCACATGAGCATCATACAAGGCTCCTCAAGCAGTAGAGGAAAAGATATACAAATATAGCATTAACACTTCTCCTACAGTCCTTTGGTGGTATCTTGAGACACAAAAACTGGAGGCTGCATTTTCTTAAAAGGAAAGTAAAAAGTTAGCTTTTTACCTTTCATTTTCCACACTTGAGAAAAACTTGAATGGAGAGAGGGAACAGACTATTCAGGCATTTGATGTGTCTGAACATTTTCTCTTCTGGGTTTTCCTTTGACTCTAATCTATTAGGCATTCATATATTTAGGTAGTTTTGTGCATAATACATTTTGTATGTGTGTTTTCATATTTATATACACATGTGCATATACGTATATATGAACAAACACACACACAGAAACATACAATGCACTCAGCAAGAGTTTCGGCATATCACATTTAGCTTTTAGTTTACAAAAAAATACTCAGCACAACTCAAAAGAAGGAATGAAAGTAAACTTGTATCAAGCACTGTTAGCAGTATTAGTGAGCTACACATGCAGGAGGAATTCAATAAGGTCAGTGATCATCTGTGAAGTTTCAAGTGGTTCACTGTGAAGTTCATCTATTTCACATGCATTTCGCACAATAATTATGACCAGAGCTGTCAGATCAGAGCATGGCTTTTTGACCTCCTCTAGCCTAGATAGCTGTAATTAGTTACTCTTAACAATGCTTTGAAAGGAAAAAAAAAACTTCCAAGGATGCACTGTGACCTGACTGCATTGTAAGCTGCATCATCTGCCTATTGAATTCCAGGTACAGTTCAAGATGCTACGATGGGTCTCAAGGATTGTATGGTTAAGACATTAGTTCTCAGAAGATACCAGTAATCCACTGTACATCAGTTCAGCCAAGTCCAGTTAATGAGCTCATGGTTGCATTATCTCCATTGGATTTTATGTCAAGCTATTCTCAACCAGAGATTTTTGTTCACCTATTATTGAAAAACGAAAAAACTCAATTTCTTACAATGCATTTTCATATGTGACACGTTTAGGAAAGTCATAAATATGCAAGCAACTGGCTGCTTTAGTTTTCTTACATTCGAAACAAAAACAAATTAAAAGGTTAACGCTAATGTAGCACATCATGACTTTATACGACCCTTCATACTAATTCACTCTTACCAATCTAATATTTCCATTAAACTCAAATATTATCTAGATATAGTCTGCACATTAAGCACCACTGTTCTTAAAAAAAATGCTGACATTATTAACTGCATTTTAGTAATGGAGAAGATGTGTCACCAACATATGAAGTGGGGTTTCCAAAAATCCACTACCTGGCCAAGAAAATGAAGCAATAAATGCCAGAATTAACTATATCATGTTCGTAGTTTAGCAAAATGCTGTATTTTATGTAAATAATATAACGTAGGCAATCAAATGTAATAAATTTCAATAGCTGCACCCATATTAGTAAACAAAACATATCAGAACACATACCTTGCAATAGTTGAAACATAGAATCATAAAATGACTTAGGCTGGAAAAGACTATTAGGATCATTGAGTAGATTTCTTCTTTGTGTGCAATCATGGGTTGAGGTGAGAAGCAACAGGGTTTGGTATTTTGAAAGTTCTTGGAGGATTTTTTACAGAAAGAAAAAGGATTTGTCTCAATTGTCATGTCATGTATTCTTGAAAGCCTGTGTGTTCAGATATACTGGCAGATTATTCTGAGTTACAGACAGACTAGCTTCAAAGCCCACAAGCAACCAGCTTAAGTACATTAAACCAAGGAGCCAATTTAAAGAACAATAATATAAACAATGGATGGAAAATAACATTTTAAAAAATCAAAGCATTTAAATCACATTAAAATACTTAGATTAATGCATTTAATCTGTTCTAGGTAAAAATAGCCTTATACTTGAATGTTCACACTTCTTTACAAGCACACCCAGAGAGCCTCTCCAAGAAGGAAAGGAGAAAAGAGAATGCTAATTATCAGCAGAGGGAAAGGAAGGACTCCTAACTTCTCAGAGCTCCTAACATTAATCCATCTAATAAGGTTTGCCTTTATACTCCTTTATAGTGCACTTTTCACTGTCAGTGCTTGCTCATTAGCCCAGATATATTTTACACCCAGATTTGTGGAACAATTAAAAATGGGCAGACTAAGAATAGATTTTTGCATAACTGTAATATCAACACACAAGAAAAATTCCTACATGTCAGAGTTGCAAATCTAGTAGGACAACTTCTGGGGTACATAAAGTTTTATACTACTGTGAAGTAAATTTTACTTTTAAAATTAATTTACTTTGTATCCTTGGAAAAGGATTTTACTTGATTTTGAAAGCATGATACTTAATCTATTTAAAGGTTTTGGCACAAAAACACAATTATAGACCAAACCTTTCTACTCTCAGAAGAAATGGATATGCATTTAAATGCTGGTAGCTTTTATAATAAAAATTAAATTGGCAATATAAGCTACTGTTGTTAAGGTAAAAAAAGCAATTAAAAAAACTCAACTGAAATCTAATCCTTATCCCTCCCAATTAAAAATAAACCGACCCCAAACCTGCCTATCATTAAAAGGTTCTTATTGTCCTAACGATGTTTTGATAACATACACTATTAATCATGGTACAATACTTATCCTTACATACCAAACCATCAACTATTCTACTGTTGGAACCAAATGAAACAGAAGAGTAAATTTACGTTATGTTTTAAGATGAACTTTGTACCTTAATCCTATTCCTGTTCTCATTGATAAATTACTAAATCCAAATTATTATACTCTAGAGCTTTAAACCCTTTAAACCTAAGAGACACAGAAACAGAGCCAATATAACCTTCCCATCAAGCTCTATTATGCTGCCTAAAAGCATACTAATTCACAGATGAAACACGTTATATGAAATGACCCCTAATGAACTTAACAGCTGTTTGTTGCCATGCCCTGTCAATGGCTGAAACAAACATAAATTTACCCTTTCTCTTTACTCCTGGAAATACTGTCTCAGCAGTGACCTGCCTCTTATATAAATTTTGCAAATGTGTGCAACAAGGCAGGCTGATTGACTTGTAAAACCAGAGATCTAGCAGATTTTAAGCACCAAGATAACAGTAACCTTGCATCAGTTCATCCTTGATTGGCCAAAGAGGGCTACAGCTGGTAAGAAAATAATGCCAGGTAAAATCTGCTGCAGGGGGAACGAAATCCAAAGGATAAAAGCCTAAATTAGAGTTCATTACAATCATAGATATAATGAGATGCCCAACAGTGTGCCTATTCCTTCCAGAAATGAAAGTAATAAGTGCACGTACAGGTAGAGTTTTAGAAGACAGAAAAACTTGTTTGTTTCATAACAGTTCAGATAACCCGAGATGGGAACAGCTAATTGAGCCAGCAGGGAATACCAATGAAAGAAACAAGCTGAATCTCCTTATACTGTATGACTGGAAAAGACAGTCATACAGCATACGAGAGGCAGTCATACAGCATACGAGAGACTCCCTCACGCCTCCAGACTAGCATAAATATAAAACAGAGGTGAAGAGACACACACCCATTCTGCACTTACTAATCATAAAATCGTCTAGGTTGGAAAAGACCTTTAACATCATTGAGGCCATCTGTTAAGAGTAACAGTCTGTAATGGCTCTAGGTAATAGGAATCTCTTCAGACAGTGGGAGATCTGAGTCTTAAGCCCAGAACCCTGGTTTCTGTGGCTGTCCCCCCCAGAAAAGCTTCTTATTCATGTGATTACACACTATTCTGAACTGGAAGCCCTCTCTAGACAACACTGACCACTGGCATTGACTACGTTACATCATGTAACTGAAATATGTTATTTATGGCTCTAGAGAAGGTCATGTAGGAGACAGAATTTCAGTTAGGAACTTAGTATGTTCCTAAGCTTGAAATATAGTATTATGCATAAGTGATATTATATCCATCTGAATAAAAATTCAACAGCATCTCTTCTGTGGAATGACATTATACTGCTGTCCACTCATAATTCTGCCACTTTATACATGGACAAAAAGCCCAAAGCCTATTTCAGTGTACTTCACACCACTTTTGCTCACTATTCATTTCCAAACCATAGTCACTTGAAAGATTGTCTTGAGTCACCACAAATTCTGCTTCTTAAACATGAAATTGTTACTACACTGCATTTTCACACCTCTGCCTTTATAATTTGTCTTGAGATTTTAATGCATATAATGCCAAGTTTAATGTTGGCAGAGAAAAAAAAATTAATTACAATAACATGTCATTTTGGGATGCTTCATTTCAAGACCAAGGACCAGAAAGAGTATGCCTTCCCCAGCCTCCCAACACTACCTTTAAGCTTTGTAGAAATAAAGACTTAGCCATCAACTGGCTGAGTTATTCCCCCCAAGCTTTTAATGTGTTTTTAAAAGATGTTTCTTTAGTGCATACATTCTATGTATATTGATAAAATGTGTATTCTAAAGGATTCAAACTGGCATTCATAATTAATCTCTGAAAGCTCTTTAAGCTGTTCTGTGCCATCTTGTCAATAGCAAACACATCTTTGACGGAAACAATGAACCCAACTCCTTTTACAAATGTTGGAAAGACACATTTATTGTTTAATATACTGCACATATTTAAACATACTTTAATCCTTCTAATCATAATCACTTTTTTCCAATTACTTTTCTTCAAAGCTATCTGCCCTTCTGCAGATATGTCTTTAGTATTCACTTTCCAGCACAGCTGAATCACCTCACTATTTTTCCCTTTTTAAAAACCTCCTCACATTACTTGCTTACTACTTAGAATTAACCATTTCAAAATCTTAAGGTTCCTTGGCAGAATGCAGCTAATTCAAAGTTCTGTTTTAATACACATGTGGATACTCTAAATAGACAATTATGCTTTGGCATAAATGTTGAGTGACATGGCTTGGAAGAGTTGTATCTCCTCTCTTCATGAGCTCTATGGATGTCTGACTTTATGCCTTTATGAAGCACTCTTGTTCAGATGAGAAACACCGCTCTTTGGAGAAAGTGAGGTTTGAGCAGTGTTCCCCATTCATTGAAGTATTTCTTCTTACATTAAAAACCAGTTTTGTAAAACAAAGCAATAAAAAAAACCACACCTTTTTTTTTTTTTTTTAAGAAAATCCCTTAAAAGAAATAAAAATTTAGATTACGAACAGGAGTTTGTAGTCTACACTTGCAAGCATCAATCTTAATCCAAATAGATTACTTTATTTCTCAAGAATCTGCCCCACTGCCAATATCCTTCCAGTATCTTTTGGTGGGTCTCTTATTGCTCTGTCTTGTTTCTCCAGTGTGAATAAGGAAGCAGTTTATGTGTCATCAGTTTTTTCTTTTCTTTCTTGGTTTTGTTTAGGGCAAACATTAATTAGACAAATCCATATAATACACAGGCAAAAAAGCAGGTCAATGTACAGCAGTTAAAAATTATGACAATGTATCCTTCAGTTATATTTAACCACAGACTTTATTTTCACTTGTACCAGACTTTTATTCTGCCATACTTGAAGATTTTAGTTTGCGGATTTGTTTAAATGTTAGAAAGAGAAATGACAAAATCAAGTATTTAAAAGATCACCAATTGTAATTTAAATTTATAACTTTATGGTGAGAAAATGCCCTTGGCTGCACAATTACTTAATATCATCAGTGTTAAGTCTTTTATCAGAATAATTAGCATTTTCACTGGTAGTGCATAGAAATCGCAATGCTACCATTTCCATTCACCCCTGGAAATGTTCCAGGCCAGGTTGGATGGGGCTCTGAGCAACCTGGAAGGAGGGAGGTGCCCCTACCCCTGGCAGGGGGGTTGGAACTAATGAATCTTTAAGGTCCCTTCCACTCCAAACCATGCCATGATTCCATCATTCTATGATCCTATGATCCTATGGATTCAGGTTATCCCTCTCTTTAAAACAAGTTTTAACAGATCAGCTGTAGAAGAGACAGAATGCCTAAATGTGTCTACAGATCAGCATTCATAGCTGTATCCTAAGAAAATCCTCTGATATAAAAAGAATGATCTATCAGATTTCTTCTAATTCTTAAACAACTCTTCCAGTAATTTTTTTTGCCTCTCTTATTTTTTTTTTTAAGTTATAGGGCAGCTTACCATAATGTAAAGAGTTTACAAAGATGCAGATTTATATCTTACACCATATTTGGCAAAAAACCCCAATTCTCAAGGAGCCTAATTTCACATGTTATTAGAATAATACCACCCTTCAAGCATAATAAAAAGAAAAATGAGAATATCTTCATATTACAGATCATATGGAAGCTTTAAGTGATTTGTCTGCAAAATTACATTGAAGGCTTGAAGTAAAGCCAAAACCTAAACTTAAGTCTCCTGTTTATTAACACAATGTTAAGACGACAGAACCATCCTTTCTTTTCATGTAAATCTTGTATATCACAAAGTTAACTATAACCACGTAAGAACAAAAAAGCCTAGCTAAATATTTTTTCTAGAATCACTGAAATAAAACCCTTTACAGTGGCTTGAGACCCATGCTTTTCTTTAGAATAATGGTCTCTCAGTCACGGTATAATAAGAATCAGAGATAAGTATAAATTGTGCTCTCTCTATTTTTTCTTCTGTCCCTTTCCACATTCCATTGTTTCTCTGGAGACAAGGCAGAACTGGATAATATTAATAAACCTCAGAGCCCACACCTCTAGCAGTCGGTATAATTATGTTATTTAAGGGATTCTACATAAGAAATTCCTGGCTTCCTCTAAAAAATACTCTAGATCAAGAGCGACAATGTGAATAGGGGGTGTGGGGAGTTGGAGAGGAAAAAAAAGCATGTGCTCTTTCCACACTTAATACTTTTTATTGGGTTAGAGATACTATTTCCTTTTAATACACATGGAATTTGTTGGCATCACTAACACAAAACAACTGAATTGTTGCCACAATATGCAAAGAAAAGAATAAAAGAAAAAAAAATATCTCCAAATATATATTAATCCACAGCTTCTTTATTTATTGTGCACATTTGTCAGGAGCTTCCAAGCTGATTCAGACCAGCCTCTTTAATCAAAGAGGCTTACTACAAAATCATGCTTCCTTGAATGTTTTCAGGAGTTCAAACTGTTACTAATATCCCCGGAAAAAACACTTTACTAAGTCAAAGGTACAGTAAGCTGTCATTAAATGCATATTTACCAACATGCCTGAGAGCAACAGGCAGCAAGAGCCCCAGCATACGCGAAGATGAATGTAGCCATGCACATGGGAACACATTATATGGTGCAGAAGGGAATGAAGCAGCAGCCTAGTACAGAATCTCCCACATCATCTGGAAAAACATACGTGAGAACTCAATTGACTGCAGTAGAAACACACACATGCTTCAAGTGGGTAATATTCCTAATTATTTTGCTTGCTCAGAAAGGATTCAGGATTTACAAGACAACTCAAATACCAGTTCTGAAACCCAGCAAGTCAGAAATCATATGGTGATGCTTTTGCTTTATGAACACTAGGGTACCACAAGAAAATGCTTTCCTGTGTACAAATATTTGGGTCATGATCAAATTCTTTGTAAATCCTGTCTTTCAGTCAAGAAAAGAAATTACTCTGCTTATTAACTTTCTCTCGTGCATAATTATCAAATCATTCTTCTTTTTTCTCTACTGTTTTTTGCTTTGTTTTGTTTGGTTTTCAGATCCATGCTTTCCTCAAAGCACATACCAGCACAGAATGTGTAGATCTTGTAATGGCATCATCATTGCCATGTATTTTCTTACTTAATCTTTTCTTCTTTCTGCATTCACAATTTGTTGATCCTCTCTTTAAATTACTTTTATCTTCGAGGATGCTATTTCCTATCATAGGAATATATTTTATATTCTTAGCAGATATACATGGATACCTTGAAATAGCTTGTATTCAAAAGATTCTCTTTGCAATATTCCATTACTAGCATGGATGCTGACTGTATTATTTTGTAATTATTATGTAAGATTCTGTAATTTCAGAATCATCTGCAGATTGCATCACTAAATTTTTTATTTTCTTTAAAACAATTGTATATTTATGCATGTTGACAGCATAAAGTCTAGAGCAAGGAAAATTAATGAAGTCAATGCAAGTCATACTTCATTTATCTGGTAAAAAAACCCCATACTGAACTATTTTCTTTGAAATTAGAATCTTATGAAAGACTAACATAAAACCTTATGGGTGTCAAAATGTATTATTAGTGTGTTACAAGATTATATCCATTTTGTCCTTTGAACAAAAATAATTAATTGAGTTGATAAAACGTATCTTTCATGAAGTCCTTTTGTTTCACATTAATTAATTCATAGTGCATACTATATCAACTTCTCTGTTCTTTCCTTAGGATTGAGACTAGCTTGCCTGTCACATGGAGCTGGCCTTTTCAAGTATTAGAAGAAACAAAATTTTCCTTAGACTAACTCAAGGATTTGATCAGAAAGTTCACTTTTAATAAATATGTTGTTACTTTGTCTGCTATCTATTATGTGTTTTTAATAGTTCAACATTAACATCTCACATATTAAAACCAGATCAGATCGCATTTCAATGAAAGAAAACTTACAAATGCACCATATTGGCTATATGATTGCTGTATTTTCAGTATGCCCTGTCTGCCAAGTTCTGATGTTAGCAAAGTATATTTTTTCCTAATATTTAAAATATTGTTTTCTTTGTTTCTTAGTCTTGCTCAGAATTTTTCATGGATATATTTAACCTCCTTTATTTGCCTATAGTCCCAACTGCATTTTTCTAATGTCTCTAACCATACTGAAATTGCAGGACCCACAAGCACCTTAAGACAGTTTCCACACGGGAACAAAAACTGGAAGGCAACACTCTTCCTTCTAATGTGTACAGAGACTGGTGGTCATTTTGGCTTGATTCAAGTTTTCTGAGTCACTGGTGATTTTGCAGGCATGCAGGAATACAGTTTATATTTTAAAATAATGAAAGAGGAGATGGAATTTTTTAAAAGTAAAACTACACTGCTGTCTGTATTGCTGCTTTGTCTCCAGGTCTTTGGCCTTGTCTCCTTATAGTCTTGATCTCTCTGAAGCACCCTGGCTGTGGTTCATTGTTTGCTGTGTTGGGGATACCAACAGACCCAGTTACAAGCCGTGGTCTCTGTCTCTTGTGTTCAGACACTTTAGGGCTGTACCCCATCAGCATCCGTGTTGTGGTCACCCTCTGCTCACTGTTCCCCCTCCCTTAGGCAGCAGTCCCTGACCTCCCTTCTCCCAAAAATAGGAGATATGCTTTTGAAGTAAAGTAATTTGTGAAGACCCGGTCTTGCAGTTAAGAAAGGTGAAAATTTTAAGATAACCCATTAGTTGTTTTCTGTTTGAATTAAAAGGTAGTTCTACAAAAATGTTCTGTAAAGTTTATTATTATTTTTTTCTTTCCATTCTACTCTCCCCTGTTCTCATGTCTTTTTCACAGGGAACTCCATGCACTTAAATTATGTTTTGACCATGAGAAATTACTACTTTGAATAAAATGGCAACTGAAAGCTGGATCTTGTTTTCCTGAGCGTGTTTTCTTCATGTCCTATAAGCTTGTTCTCATGACTTTTGTACAGGAAAAAGTGGTGGGGGTTGGAAAGGGAATAGATAGGAAGACGGCCTTTTGGGAGAATTTTTCGTATTTCTGATTAGGGAGAGGGATGAAAGACTGCAGTAATGAGTTTGATGAGGACAAGCAGTAGCATAAATTACTTATTACTATCTACATTTGTTAATGTGATCTACCTATAAAATTATAACCTCTTTTCAAATAAAACTGCACTTACACTATATGAAACAGTTTCTGGCTGGGATCTGCATTGTTAACTTGAGACAATCATTCAGCATAGATCTAACAACAGCAACAGCAAAAATACAGAGTTGCTCAGCTGCAATTGATTTTTTCAGGAAAAAACCCTTTAAGCTTCTGTGAAATTCATTGCTGACTACATAAAACTATACGGACTGTCTTTTCCTTCTGATAGATTTGGCCACAGTTAAGCATTAGTTTCAACAGCCTACTTACCAGTGGCCAAAATAACAACAAATAGAAGGGCTTTGAAGTACTGGTTCATTAACTACTGTTATGGCAGGAATCATGCTGATTCCTGGCAAAATATGCTGAACTGAGAAAACAGATGATCCACAGATTGATTGTTTACTTTGCTATCTAGCTGTATCTTAAAAAGGAGAAACCTATATGCTTATAAAAGGATTGCTTCTTGCAAAGATTTTAGAGATCTGGATTAAAAAACAAAAAAAACCACAAGAACACTCTGATGTTAATAAAGCTGAAAAATAGAAATAAAAAAGGTAAGTACAAAAATTGTTTACTCTTGATAAATAAGTTCTATCATCACTGTCTGTATGAAATGAGAGAGCAGATGAGTAGAGGAATAAATTTACTACCACAATTGCAGCAGAGGTTTTTCACTGTGTGGTAAATAGCTTTGTCAGAGTGCTCTGAAACTCCTAAAGAAAAAAAAAAACATCTAATTCCAGGTTTCCTTTTTCCTTCCTCAGAAAAAATTCATAACAGTGCAGACCTCACACAGGTATAGATAGTGACCTTTGCCAAGACGGTTTGCACTGCACTTGCACTGCACAAATACCTCTTGTGTGTACATATACACATATGCATAGGTGCAATACTGCACCCTAAATTGGAAGAGACAATAGTCTTATGATTGTACATATTTTGAGGGAGAATTCATTTTCCTTTCTTGAGCTTCTGTGTGGAAGTATCTTATCTTGACAATAACAATACCACATATTTTTATACCACTTCTTCCCTTTCCAGCTGGTTTCAGTGCTGGGCTCCTTCTCAGTAAGGTGAGCTCTTGCTCCTTTTCCTGCAGTTAATGGCAAGTGCACATAGAAACCCAGTGTTACTGAAGAGGACAACTGAGCGGCTGCTTGAAATCCTTGGAAGCAGACAGACAGGCAGAGAGAAGGGTGAACCTGCAGGACAGATGTTGACTTATCAGAAGGGATGATGGCTCATAAAAATAATGATAGCTGTGAGTTTGACACCTGTGGATAAGTTCTTGTGAAATATTCACACCACCAAATAATTGAACTAGCATGTAGTGTGACTTGGGATACAGAGATGGGAAAAGACACGCACCAGAGGGAAACTGCTATCGCGATCTCAAAAGAAGCTACAGTAAGATGCTAATTTGTTTTGCCAACCTTGTTTCCTTATTTCCTCACATGCAGTATTGCTGCAGCCCATTTCTTTGTGCAATGATACTATCAGTAAGCAGCACAATTCCAAATTGACCTGGGATTACTAAGGAGACGTATATGTCCATCGGCTGTGCACCAGGAGGTGCCACTTCAGAGGCACAGCACTCGCATTGTGCACACACGTCACTTGGGAACACAAGGCAGATTAGCTTAGCTGCACACTAAATAGTCTGACAAATTCAGAACATGGGTGGCAGGGGTGACACTCTTGTTCCTGGTCTTCCTTGTGCACTCTGTAAATTACATGAGGGTGGGAGGGAGCATTCCTCAGGGTGAGTCAGAGGGGTTCTGCCTAACAGTACAAGTGCTCATCATTTGGATGCATTTGGCCAAGCAGGGGACATTATTTTAACTGCAATGGGAAGATATATGATTCTGATATAGCAGACGAACTAAACTAAAAGTGATTCAAATATTAAAATGAAATAAATAAAAAAAATCAAAATTAACCATCTGCCTAGTAAAAATTAGGCAAACCTAGAAAATTACTGAAAGATGCCTGCCTTATTCTCAAAACTCACACCTGTTCAGTGAATGAGACTTAGAGATACCTGTCATAATCTTTCTCAGTGTTTATATCTCTAGCTAAACATGTTCCCAAAAGACAGTAAACATCAGCTGACCAAAGTTTCTATTCTTAGCCACAGACACCAGAAACGTGAAACAGCTTATTCATGGTTCCAGAAGAAATACACTCATAGAAATTACCTTGCATTTGCTGTGGGATATACACATCTGTGATTATTAAAACACTCCCCATGGGTAATTTGCTTGTATCTGAGACTTGTGTTTCAAAATCTAGATTTCTTCTTTTTATTTTCCTTTTTCTTTCCAAATGGTTCAAAATCAATGGGAGATCAGACATATTTGAAATCATTTTTTGAATCTCTTTTGTCTTTAACCTGCAGATTGTATGAATTTTTATTTTACTATTCAAGCAATTAAAATAGTGGATGAAACTGGATTCAGAACATAACTGTAATAAATGTCCTTTTAGCTTACAACAAGTCTTTAATAATTATCCTGAGATTGATTTTTAAGCAGTTGAAAACTTACCAGAGGCAGATTACACCTACATCATATATCAATAGTTCATTTATCAGTTAGCTTAAGTGCCAAAATCTTTCCTAGGTTTTAATTAATTGAGAAAGTCAATCTAACAGAGAGATTGGTTAGACATGATTTATTCTTCAAATACAGGTGATAGGAGGATAGGTTTTATCTCTTGATCACAATCTTATAAGATTGGTGTTTATTTATTGAGAATAAAGGTACCTCAGTGAAATTCTGTGTATGTGCTCTATATGTCTTAAGCCTATAAAATGATACATTCTTCATTTGTTATAAATCCATCACTTCTTCACTGCTTTCAAACTCCTGAAGTAAGAGACAGTATTTCTTTCAAGCAACACGTTCAATGAGTATCCCATTAAATAAACCTTTGTAGTAGAGTCCCTTGAAAGTGAAATAATCTGCAAAAATTGCTCCCTAGATTTGCAATTTCAAGGCATCTGAAAGGAATATAGAGCATGAATAACCTAATTCAGGTTGGAGGGACCAATTTAAGTGAAGAACTTATGTAAAGAAACACAACAAAAATTAAATAACATCTCTGTTCTCTACTTTAGAATATAGGTGAGAAAATAATAAATGGAAACAGGTGTGATAAATTAGTCTTAAATATTTTCAGGAAGTTTTGTTTCTTTTCATGATTACAATTAGCAACTTTTATTTCTCTATTGGAACACTGTACCTAATTCTGGTAAGTAGCATGGTTTTTCATTATTACAGTTGCGCTATGTGATCATAAAGCATAATATAATATGACCCATAACTTTGGGGTTTTCTTCCAGAAAAGAAATTACAGTAGTCAAAAACAAAGTACAGTACAGTCCATCTCCTCTTTGATAGATTGGGGGTCTTTCATTTGTTTGGTTTTTTTAATTATCAACAAAGTCTGCTGTATGTGTGTATTAAGTAAGAAATGAGTATTTTGTAACATGTTTATTATCACCCTATTGAGCTATTTTAAAATAGAGAAATTAGTAAAATGTGTAATGTTTCATGTGGGATTACCAAATTAGCTTTTCTACAGTATATTGGTTCACCAAATAAACACAAGATACATATACAAAATTATTATTTCTTTATAATAGTATAGTACATTTAAAATTATTATTTCTTATAGACAAAAGTCTTGATGCCTTGGGCATAAAGGCATCACTACGGCATTCTTTATCCTATATATACCAATTCAGCTGCCCACATTCCAGCATCTTCAAGCAATTTAAGATGCTCTCACATGTCTTGTCTGGTCTTCAGAGGCATCACATAAAGAATGGGCTCCTCTAGATCCAGCACAGCATCTGTCAACCCCATGGAACATATCTCAGACATTTTAAGGGATGTCGAATGGCACTAGATACCTATGCAGGAGGAACTGAATTTAGTTGTTAGTTGAGCTTAGAGCAGAATTCATCTGGACATTTACAGACATTTCCTTTCACAAGGATATTATGAGCTCTCTGACTGCATTATTCGGCTTTTCTTCTAACAATATGTGCTTCAATTGCTCGACCACACTCAAGTGTCTACATCACAGGAACTGAAGTAAAGTAAAATGACTGGCTTTTCCAGTTCTGTTTGGCTCAGTGGTCAGAAGTTGCAAGCAGAATTTTACTGCTCCTGAAAAGCCAGTAAAAAGATTTAAAATTACATAAAGAAGGAACTGAAGCAGGTATTGTTTTGACCACTAAAGGCAAAAAAGTATTTTTTAATATATTTCTTGAATTTAATAAGTACATTGCTACTGCTCACTCTTAATTATATATTTAATAAAATTAGCAAAACTCAACAGCATTGATGTGGATGAGTACATGCATCCAGCTATACAATAGGAATTATAAATAATGAAATATAAACGCTGAGCTTTGGATTTGTGTAAAGCCTGCAAAAGGAATTCCCCATTTCATTAACTAAGGACACTGCTTAGGGCTCAAAGAGCCACATACAGGGTAGTCAGTGGATAAATATTCTCCTAACTGCTCACATCTCATGAATGTTCTTTAAGACATTCTGTTGAAGCTGAGAGGGTCCCACCAAAGCTGCTAAGTGGGAGTACCACAACAGTCATCCTCAGCAGTTATTTGTATGTAGCTGGTAGACGGTGGCACACAAACCATGAGCTGTCTCCTATAACAAGCACATGACAATATTATGATTTCCCATGTATCACTTCATGGGAGTGATAAACAAATGAGTATTTCTAAAGTATATTCTCTGTATCAGAATTGCAAAGTGCATTCTCTTGCTCTAAAAAAATCATATGAAATAAAAGAATAGAGATTAAAAAATTAATGACATATTTGAATGTCAATATGTCTGTTGAATGACATATTAGCGGTGCTATTTCAGAAACCTCTTAGTGGAGATGTTTGAAGAGACTAAGATGGATCAATGCCTGACTGACACGTTGACATAGCTGCCTACATACAACTGTGTGCCATTCTAGTTTAGTGCTTAAGGATAACAAGCTTAGCTACAAATTTTATTCTAAGGGGGTATCTGCAACACTTGTTGATTGATAGAATGATCAACAATCCTTAAGGCAAACAAAACAGTAAAAGAGAAAAGAGAGCTCATTTGCTTCAATCCACGCATAGAAAATTTTAAGACATTAATGGACAGCCCTAATTCAAGGATTTCCAATATGTGGCAGTTTAGATTTACTTTAGGTTTATTAACTCAGTAACATTTAAGTGTCCGCAGGCCTGCTGTACGGTTTAGAAACACTTTTTTTTGCCAGTCCATTTTTAAACAAACCATTGCAGTATTTCAGTACATCTCCAAAGAGTGCCTTTTTAGAGTGTTGTTCCTTGGAATACTTTATGTATGCTCGTGCATGAGACCATCAATTTGCTTTCATATTTTTATTCCTGTTTACGTCAGGCACACTGACTCTGTTTATTTGGGTATTATGCTAAGAAAAAGCATCATAATGGATGACAGCTTTGCAGTATTGAACCCATATGCATGCAGAACACTCTCAATTAAATGTGGCTGACACACCAAATTTGTTCCGTTTAATTAGTAGAAAAATACATGATTGTTTTTGAGTTTCTAAAACCTCACACATTTTTCAAAAAGGTATTTGAAATCACAACAATCAGTGACAGTAACAGTCTCATTAAAGGTCAGTAGATTTACGGTCTTAAATTAGAATGTAAAAATCTATACCTATTTGGATTTTTGTCCATAATAAAAACAAAGTTGTTTGTAAATGTCATTTCATCTGCCTGATATTGAATTCTACTTGCGTCTTCCTTTAATGTTCCTGTCATAGGCTCATCTGAAGGTAGAACAAAGGAAAGATGGCAAGAGAAGACTACAAGAAATTTATTACCGTAGCAAATATAATTTTCTGGAATAATCTTGAACTCATGGAAGTATGCAACTATGTTTCCTTAAAGCAGGATTCCGCATTTCATGGCCTAATACTGACCTGAGAGCAATTGCTTAGAGTGAATAGACAAGGAGGTGTCTGTTGGGAGCAACTTCTCAGTCTTCCCTGACCTCCATAAAGAGAGACTGATTCTGAACCTTTTACAACACTACCATATGTTCCCTTGTTTTTCTCTCGCCTCCCTTTGAAGGAGTCACAAAGCTGAAGGTGCTAATGAAGAAAGGCTCAACTTATCACACTGAGTTAGCTGCTGTAATGGACCAAAAATGTGCTAGATTACCTGGAAATACTTTTCTTTTTTCTACTACCATTATGGCAAGTTCTTGTATTCCTCACTTTTATGCCTCAACTAGATGCCTAAACGCAGGTGTGGGCTTAGTCAAGGCTAAGGGCCACTATGGGCTCTTTTGTGAACATAGTGGGGAGGTACATAGGAGGGAAACATCTTTTGCTCTCACTTCCCTGTTTAGCAATATAAAGAAAACCGACAATGCTTTTGGTCCTCAAACTCACACTCACCTTCTACCTTACCTATAGACAACACTGATAACTTTTAACAGCTTGTCGTCCCTTACAGACTAAGGACTCCAACTTGTATCTTCAAGAGGCCTCTCTGGTGAATCCTTATTCTGGTTTTGCTTACAGAGCGTTCTGAACATTAGTAGCTATTTTAAAAAGTTAAACTCTCAATTATTTGTTCCCTTTTTAACTCTACTGTTGTGTAAAGCTTTTATGAAGGAAGAGGACTGGCTTCTTCAATTCTATTTGGTTCAGTAGTCAGAAGCTGTAAATAAATTTTTCAAAAATGAAAACATTATTGCTGTTTTGTAAGAATGTCACTTAGAAGGAATCATAGATAGGTGTTAGCTTCTTCCTGTGTATTGAAGAGCAACTGAAATGAAGATACTACTAATGTAAGATCTCATTAAGGAAAGGAAATACATTCTTATTTAAATTGGTGGGACTTCAACAGTAAGTTTTCTGGAACATATTTCCTGAATGAAGCTCAAGCTTCAGAAAGAGGGCAAACACAGCACTTTTCTGGTTTCTAATTTATTTCCAGTGATGGATTTGAAAGGTATATGTAGTTAATAAGAAGCAATTGTTCTTTAGGAGAGAGAAGGAATGTGAAGTATTGGAAGTACCAGTACTTTATTGGTATTTACAGCTTCTGAGTTTGTACAAAACACAAGAACATCTACAGACTGTTGACAATTAGTAAAACTACAGACTACAGAATTACTGGCCTTTTTTAAAACAAGTTGAAGTTAAGAAACAAAATCCATTTATATCCACTTCAGCAATCCAAAGTGTGTTTGCTTGTGCTTTGCAGAACAGTGTGGTGCAGACTGATCCAAGTCAGTATTGTCCAGGTCCCTATTATAACAACCCATATACTTTTAACTGAGAAACAGTGATTAGGCTGAGAAACCATAGAATATTTGGGTAGGAATAAATGTATCCTTGAACTCGGTATTTACATTAGTCAACCCCTTGTTTCCCACAGAGCACTGTTTTCCTGGGTACACAGGCACATCTCCAGTCTCCCTTTGTTTACGTTAAAATTGCATTAGATTTCACGAGTTAGTATCATATAAATAATATAATCAAAAACAATTTAAAAACTTGAACTATTGTAGAGGTAACATAATGTTTCTTAGACTGAAGTCAAGATGGTACTTTTAATAGCCTTGCAGGGCTGGCACAAATTCATAAAATAGTATCTTTCTGTGAGTCAAAACAATTGGCATCTTATTTCCAAATATTTTGATTTATTATTTAATTTATATCACAACTATTAAAAAAGGTCATAAATTCTTAATGATATAAATATTTTAAAGTATTTTCATATATTCAGTAAAACATATTGATATCAAGTATTGCACGACAAAAAAAGAAACATAATATTTTCTAATATTTTATGTATGTATCTTATTCTTAAAATAAAATTTTAACACATTAAATTTATTTTGAAATAACAGCACATATGCTCTATTTTGAAATATGTAAGACTTTCTAGAGATGAATTCTTAATTCAAAACTCTGTGAGGCTCGTGGGAATTTATGCATTGAGTGCAGTAGTCCTTTTATCAATTATAGTAATAATTTAGATTATTATTACACTGCATAGTTTTCTTTTTTTTTTT
>VZRS01000247.1:971518-1011298 GCA_013398055.1 Ifrita kowaldi | reverse complement strand
ATTGTTTTTTTTTTTTTTTTTTTTTTTTTTTCATGAAAACTGATTCATTTTTTTCAAGTTATGTGTCATGGGATATGCTTGAACTTTCTGGTATTCTCCACAGGATTGGATGAGGTTATTCAATCTCCTCTTCCCCAGTTTTCAGCCCTCTATGCTGGGGGAGGAATGATTGCTAGTGTGCAGAAGTGAATGTTTACTGCAACAACATCCAAGCCTATTTCCCATACAGAGTTTCCACAAAACAAAAAGGTATATTTTGATCATATAGGTCATATGTATGTGTATATTATGCATATATGTCTGTATATAACTAACCTAAGAAAATATTTATATTAACGAGATTGCCTGTGCTTAGCTGCCTGCTGTAAGTTACTCTGAATTTTTCCGAGTAGGTGCATTTAAAAGTGAGCAGGAAATGAGATATGATTACATAATTCCCTAATTATGCTTTTAATCTAGCCTATTAAGTTTATGAACACCTTTATAATCCTTTAGTCAGCACAAATAATATTAAAAAAACCCTTTAAAGAATAAAGGCAATCTTTCCCAAGTAATTCAGAGATATGTTCAAACTTTCCTAAAAAAGAAAATAAAATTACAATGTAGGTGACTGCATTTTATTGAAGAATTATTTTTGAATTCTATTTGCCCAAAATTTTCACAGGAAAATTTTGGGCACAGAATTCATTAGCAGTGTAATTCACCATAATATTTCAAGTTCTTGTAATTCTGCAATTATTTATCAGTTACAGTATTGTACGAACATAGACATTGAAAGATTAATAAACAAACTATTCGAACTGATTTCTTCAAAAGGGAGAAACTCTTTTGCACACTATTTTTCTGCATTTTCAAGACAAATCAGGAGCTTCCAGAATACTTACAAGGCAATATGGTTGCATAGTAGTATTTATCAGAATTCCAGCATTAAAGCAGATTACTTTCTGCTAACTAAATTAGAAATTAAATAAATAAAAAACAACCCATCAAAAGTCACAGAATGCAGAGAGTTTAGACACCCAAACTAGTCAATAACAGGCATGCTTATGTTCTGATTCCCTGGGCTTGGACTGTCTCCTGAACTTTGGCCTTTATCTTAGGAGATAGAAAAGTTCAGTAGACTTTTCATGTGGAGAATAACCAAATGCTGGCAACATTTAAATAGCATTTAAATGACTCCTGTTTTCCTTCCTTCTGCTCTTCCTTCCCAAAGATGCTTTGTTATATATGAGTAATGTAAAGTCATGAGGAAGCTAATCCTTTTCCTAAATAAATGGTAAAACTTCAGTAGCTCAAATGAGCTTCACTGAGCATCAAATGATCTATGCGTGAGATGTCACATTATCTCCTTGTACTAACAAAGCTACAAGGCTATTTGCTGAGCTTTTAACAGTCATTACTAAACATCTGATAACAGAAATTAAATATTAATTTCATAATTATGCATTTCTACAAAAATTAATCTTCGGAATAACTTTTACTAAAATTAAGTCTTTATCATATCTCTATCTTTGCCTTATATACTGAAAAATGATAGAAAATTATAGAAAAAAGAGGCAATAATTCTTCCTTCCCATTCTATTTTTCTGTTATAATGAACTCGTAGTTTTTGATGCATTTTAAAAAAGCTTGACAGAATGACAGCTCTAAAATCGAACAATCTTTCAGTTTCATATTCTCGGATGCCTGTTCCCTTTTTTTTTTTTGAGACTCTCTTGAAATGAAGATGATAGTTCTAGCAAAGAACAAGAAATGGATAGTAGAAATATTGTAGTATCACACACTAAAAAAGTGAATCATACCTGAAGAGAAACTGCATAAAAAATATGCATTTTTCAAGGTTTTAAATATGGAAAGTCCTATGCTTCCTTCAGTTTTGTTTTGTTTTGTTTTTTTAACGCATCTTTTCTAATTTTCTATTCACAATAGAGTTCAGCCACAGAGGGACACATGCAGGTTCTCTGACCAGATGTCTTCTTTTAACTGGAAACAAAATTTGACAAGTAGTCACAAAACGAAATTGCTAAAAGAAAAGGATTTATAAAATAGAAAACGAGAAATTGTTTGGATAATTTGCTGTTCATCCACTAATTTTCTATGAAATACACAGCAATCTGCTGTGGTTTAAGCTATTACTTAAATCATCTTTGATATCAGAATAATGGACAAAAGCTATTAGTGTGAAATCAACTTTAAAAAGTGGTCTAGTCATTGTCTTACCTCTATTACAAGGAAATTAGTATAAAATAAAATAAGAAACATGATTCATATTCACTTGAATACAGAAATTGCATTTTCAAACTGGGTTACAAGGAAGAAATCCTAAGCTTACAAGTTTTAGTATGTAAAGGGAACAGCAATTATATGAACATGATACGAACAATATGTACTTTGTTTTCAATAAAAATTTTGTTAGGTTGTCCCCTCAGAGCCTTTGAAAGAACCTGTCCAGTTTTAAAGGAAGAAGAAGATCTTTAATGAATTAATGATCAGCTAAAAGATTGGAATTGAGAAGAATGAATGGTCATTTTTCATACTGAAGAGATCTCCACAGAAACATCCCTGAACAATCTGTGTGTTGCGTTTGTTGTTAATTATTTACCCAAGAAAAATGAGTATATAAAATATTTTATTTAAATTATTAACGATCATCACATCTAACCTGATCATAGAGGCATAAGAAAGATCTCATGTTTCTAAATGACTGAGTAATACATGTGAATGATAACAACAGTATATTCAATTCAGTGTTGACAACTGCAGAATCAAGGAGACTGGGGAAGAATCACCACATATGGGAAACAATAGGCTCCAAATTGGCTAAAAATTGGCTATTACCACTTAGAAGATAACTCTGGATTCATTGTGGATAATTTTATTTTCTTAATAAATATAGTATACCATTTGATACTCTTTCCTTATGTTAATATATGCTAGCAGCCACTTACTAAGCCAGACATTGGAATCTTTGATCTGGCAGTGAGTTTTTAACTTCTCAAAAAGGTGACGTGACACTAACTAAATTTTAATCCTCTTTATTTTAGCATTCCCTTAATAAAGACTATTCTTTTCTTAAAATTTTAAAATACAGGCACAGTTTCTTTTCGAGAGATTTTCAGTATCTTTATTCTGTGGGAATGGAAAATTCATCTGTTTGTGTATGTGTCTATATGTAACCTAGAATGCATAATATGCCACCACGGTCATATCATTTAAAATAAATATTTCTTATAAACACCTCTTGAATCAGAAACCATACATTTAAGATGACGCAGCACACATACCTTGATGAGCATCTTATCCCTGTCAGTTATTGGTAATGTCTCTAAAGTCCACATTTTCCAGATGTGAAATGAAGAGTCAATTTTATATCATTTTATTGACTCAAACCTTCTCAAACCCCCCATGGAAATTTGTATGCAATAAAATTAGAAGCAGAACCTGATAAAATAAAAACCAGAACATGGAAGCTGCACAAGGTTCCAGAAGTCTGGGAAACTTTTGCCTCCAAAGCAAATGCACAGTAGAGACTTTATGAATACTCTTAAAGAAGAAGACAATTAATCGTTGTCTGATTTACTTCTGGTTAAATACTGGTAGGTTAGTTCCTGCAGAGGCTACACTCTAATTCCTCGGTACAGCACAGTACATACTGCAGCCATTACATGGACTTAATAGGAAAGACTGACTTGAGTCATTTGTCATGACCAGCAATTTTATTATGTTTGCAGTTTACGAAGTAGTATTTTCACAGTGCTATGACATCAATACAGCTCAATGCTTTGGAATGAGAAGAAAAAAAAGGAGAAAAAGGGTGAGAGAAAAGAAGAAGGAAAGAAAATTTGAGAAGCTGTTTCCTTTATTCTGAGTAAATGTCTCCTTCACATTAATGCTTGTCACAACTTGTGTAGTCAGTGATATGGTGACCCATTTTTGACAGTGCTGTAAACTACAGAGCAGCTGGGGCATGGAAAGGAAGCAAAGAAATGACAGATCAAAACAAAATGCCCCTCATTTCAGTCCTTGAAGCTATTTCTGAGTTGAAGATAGGAAACACAAAAACATTGGATAGCCATCAATCATACTAGTTAGCCAAGAACTTACTAATATAGTACCATCACAGATAGCATTAAGCAACCTACTTGTTGGCGGGCGGAACTTGGCATAAATGGACTACCCCATCCAACTGTGATCAAATGCTCTTGATATCAGGCATGATTCTTTAAATTGACTTCCTTAAATTTTGCTGTCATTCACGACTTTGGTTTCTAATTTTAGTGGGACCAATGAAGCCAAGCAAAATGGTATAACCAGTCAGAATTAACTGAAAACTCAAATGTTACTATTTAACTCCCACAATAAAATGGGGCTTGCAGACTTCAATCTGAAATACATATCAATCATTAGCCCCTTATTTGTCTCCCATTAAAGCACTTCCTGGAGGATAAAGGTTTTACCAATGTTTACTTCAAAATGCACTTTTCCCTGAGTGATGATATTTTTAATTGACATCAGAAACATGCATACTAAAACCACAAAGGCTTGCAAACATTTCATATGCTTCCCTGCTTGGTATTACTAAAGTAACCTTTTCCAAAGGTTATAACTAACCTTTTGATGGATTTTTTTTCTCCGAAAAATGAAGGCTGACATTGAAGCTAATTCTTATAACATGAAATATTCACAATTACTTCAGTGCTTCTTTCTTTGTGCTAGAGAACCCATTTCAAAACATTCTTATTCAGCATCTTCTGCTATCTATTAAAATTTTATACCAGTTAAAGTTTTATAAGGTTCAAGGTTATGAAATATTAAGACAAGAGTTGAGCTTGTGATAATCTCTGTTTAAAAGACAGCAAGTGTGTCTACCAGAAAGGAAAAAAAATACAGATTTTATTGCATCGCTGCTTTACGGAGATGCTTTTCTGATACTTTTTTCTCATGCTATATTTCTTTTCGGTCAATGCATAACAGGAAAAAAAAATAGGAAAATAACCATTGAGATCCAATAAAATGAAATCATTACAGACTTTCTCTCAAAACTTTCAATTAGTTAGTCTTGGCCAGTCTCAAAATTTGATCAGGCACTACAGGTCACCAGACATCAAAAGTATTTTAGTCGATACCAGTAGAAGAACTGTCAATAGCTAAGGGGTTCTGTAAGGTTGGGCCTCAATCTGAATACATTCTGCTTGAATTCAGAAATCCAGTATCTCTAAACAGTGTCTCTGTATGAAATTCTTATATGCAGCTCTTAAGCACATTTAAAAATAATTCAGATAGACGGTTCAGCAGGTGGTTCAGCCATGTTAAAAAGTTGGGGGTTTTCTTGCTTCTCCATAGGTGAAAAATATGTGCCTTGAACTGAAAAGAACACCTTCAATTGCAAGAGTAACTTAATTTCTGAAATTTTCATTTTGTATATGTTTTTCTAATTCGTAGAATTTTCATTATAAAGTAGTTTATATAATTTTCTTTATCAGTACTATGAAATTCTTGTTTTCTATCTGTTTTAGAACCTTCTGAGTTACATTTTTATCTTAATATTTTATAGAGTAGTAGTTGTAATTTGAAGTAACTCCATCTATAAATGAAAGATAGCAACTAAAAATTGTTCTTTATTTCTACCTTTAAAAGAATATTTATTCTCTTTTAATTCATTCTTTTTATCATTTTAGGTTAAGATGATGGGCTCCCTTCCCAGAAATTAAAGCACATTAGAAGAGTAAAATTCAGATTCTGCCTTGCCCCAGTCTATTCTTCAGCACTCAATTAATGGACAATCTTTATGGAAACATAGAATGGGTAGCACAGAAATCTAAGCACTTCTTAAGCACAATCCAATCCATACTACTGTAGACATCTGATATATGTCAGCTGAACCATGGCTTAAAGCATATATTTTTCTCCATTTACTACAGAATATAGAAAGATAGACCAAAATGGGTAATCTAAATGTAAATGGCTAAAATGCATTGAGATACTCTACCTCAATAAGGATCTCACACAAGAACTGTGATCCTGCTTCCCTCTCATCACACAGAGAACTCATCTTGTGCAGTATACGCCACATCTTCTTTGTTCAGACAAGCTATATTCAAATACTGAGTACGTTATGTTGACTACATGACTACTGAATTAGATGTCTTTCTTTCAGACGAGTAAAATTAAATTGAAGAAACTAATGTATCACTGGAAAAACAAGGCTGAAAGAGGTTCATCAAAGCTTACTGCCTGCAGTTTTAGCAAAGAAAATTTGAAAAAGTTGTTAAATTGTTTTTGACCTAATAATCCAATATACAAAAGTAGCAGTAAGAAGAGTTACGGTAGTCAGAAGAGGCTTACTAAAAATCTAGTCCCTCTGGTTTGCATGTCAGTTCTACTGAATTTTTTAATTATAAAACCTAAGTAATGTTGCTTTAATCTCAGAAATTAATTTCTAAAACAATGTGGAGATTTAAAATGAAATGCCATTTGAAAAGGTCATAAAGCAGGGACAATACACAGTATGTGACAAAAGGTTTAGCAGAAGAATAATACTGCTTTTCTTTTGCTCTTATTATGCTCTTATCAAAAATATTATTTCCTATATATAAGATTGTTATGGCTCATTTCCTTTTGGCACTACATCTTACTGAGTAGTTATCAGCAGTAATGGAAAATAAGACTGAAATGTTATGCTCTTAGTAAATTATAAACTTTAATATACGATTAATTTAGCCTATTTCTTCAAAAGGCATGGAACAATGTGAAGTTCATCCATCTAAAACTTATTACTGTTATTGAAAGCCTTATCTGTTTGTCCCGGTTTGAGACAAATTCAGAGGAACATCTGAATTTGAACGTCCTCTGATAGAAGGCAGGTTGCAGCCACCCCTCTCCCACCAGGTTCAGGAAGAAATTCCTCGGAGGAAAGTGAAGGAAAAAATACCTATTTATTTAACAAACACACGGGAAAAGAATAATAATGCTGAGTACTAAAACCTCTTGCTGTGGAGAGAAACCTGGTAAGATTTTAGAGTCCTTTCTTTGGGCGTGGTCTCTCTCTCTCTCCTTTTCAGAGCTGGGTCGGCATAGGCCCCCCTCCAGGCCAACAGTGTAGGGTCTCCCAGTGTGTTCTGGCATTGTTGAACAGTCCAGAAGAGAAGAAGTCAAAGTTCCAGGGAGAAAAAAAAGTTTGACTATCTGTCTCTCTCTGGACAAACAGAACTGAAAGCTGGCTGAAAAGCAGCAAAGGGTGCTTCCTCTGCTCTTGCTGCCGCAGAAGCACACAGAGAAGATAGAGTGGCCTTGGAGCACAAACTGCTTTGAAAAGTTCAGCCAGCTTTCTTCCTTTTCTCTCACAGGAAATCATGTCTGGGCACAGAGCAGTGATAGGGGATACACATCACAAAGGCACCCCAAGACACTGTTCTCAATCATATAGCAAGTCTATATAAACATAGGAGCCTCTAAAACCCAAAAGATTACTTAAGTGAGATAACTATTCACAGGGAAGAACTTCTGTGCTTAGAGAAAGTACACAATTTAAAAAAATTCATGAGGTGGTCAAATTACCCAAAATATGATCAGTGATCTCAGAATTGATAATAAAATATATATATTTCCTTCTTCCATTAAATTTGCAATCATCTCTTGAACCATTTGATGGAATTTTGAGACAAATAATTTTCCAAAGTTCTAACAATGCAGTTAGAACCTTGATGATTTCATGAACCAGAATGCAAAAGTTACTAAATAAAAAGTCCTTATCAGCTCAATCCAACATATTAATCTGAATAATTTAGTACTAGTTCTTGTCATAGTCTTTGGGCTTTTTAACTATCTAATTATGACCTGTGAAAAAAACATTTTTTTTTTTAAATGAGACTGGGTTGGGTTTTATTTCATATGCCATATAGGATGTTTCAGTAATTCTGAAAATCTTAATTATTAATTTTAAATCAATAAATGGTAGCAGTGGAATCACTCTTTCCCACTATTTTTTTATAAACCAGTATTTTATCACAAAAATATTTTCATGGAAAATTCATGTTCATCCCTACTTTGTGTAAAGAAAAGAAACATCAGATCTTTTTTGACTGACCTTTCTATCCTCAGTGAATCGAATGAGAGTAGAATGATCAAATTGTACACACAAGGATTATTTGTTCCTACTTTCAACACATTTTGGCTTCCATTAATTTTCAAACAAGCTTAAAGAAATTTGCTACATCGACTTATTCAATGTAATCACTTGCTACATGGATTCATCAGACATTGTTATATGAATTATCATGGGATACAGCAAATCAGGGGTTGGAAAGCAAAGGTTATGGCAAAAATACACATAATTTTACCAGATTTTCTGAAATATAACACAGCGAACACAAGGCATGCAACATATTTACAAAAATAGTCGTTAGGAATACCTGGGTTTGATAGATAATTTATCTTTAAATTAGATCTGCATTAGATTGAGTTTTGATATTCTTAAAATTGTCTACTGTACATTTATGTTTGTTTTGTGCATTTTTTAGATATTTTTAGACAAAGTTCTCTTCTTGAAGAGAAAAACCTTTACAAAAACAATTACAACTGCTGCTTATTCCAATACGATGCTGGAATTTGTTTTCTGACAGAAAGATTGCCTGTTATGGTAACGGTAAGGAATCTTAGATAAGTTAAATTTCACCTGCACACAAAAGGGAATTGTATTTTTTTGAGCCCCATCAGAGTCTCCTCCAACGTAGTGTTTATTTCAAAAGATAAAAAAGCCAATATTACTATCTGTACTTTCTCTAGGAAATTTCGGAATAAATAATGAAAAATATATATATTAAAAAAAAGTCAATACAAATCAAGGAGGAAAGTGAGACTCATCTACTAGTTATTTTAATATGCTCAAACATACAGAGATAAAACGTTCATTAGAGTGTTGTGGCCCCAACAGCAAAGTTTGCAACAGATAATCAAAACATGATATTTGCAAAGAGAGGCAGCAATACTTCCAGAAATTAGCATTTTTCTGGTTTGTCTATCTATATCTATATACACCAAAACATACAACTGTACATATGTTGAAATATGTAGACTCCTTCCCGTTTAACATAAATTTTAAAAAAAGACATATTGACTTTTTTCTGCTTAATTTAGGCTATAATCATACTTTCTTGAAAACTTTTAGCAGACAATGTTATCTGCATACAGTAGAGAGAGAACCGATCATCTGCTTGTAGCAGAATGCACAAACCATCTGTTGGATTGGGCTGTTTTTTTCAACTGCTGTTTTCATATGCTAACATAAAAGCCAAGCAAAGTAAAAATCCTGAAGTATATTGAGCTTTTCCTGCAGTACAACAATCATGGGTGGCTCTGTTTAGACTATACAAAAAAGCAAGAGAGAAAAACAAGCCCTCAAAGAGAGAAATTATTTGACTTCACCTTGCAAAATAACATATGCCTACACACATCTCTGTTGTAATAGAATACTTAGATTGCAGGGAAAAAAAATAAAAAGAAAAAAGCGTACTTTCCAAGTTTCATTTGACATTAATTAATCTCACTATATTTTAGGTTTTTGTATTTTTTTCACTGACCTTTTCAAAATGTTCTTGTGCCATACACAAGGGAATTAATTTCAACACCAAAAATGTAAGAAACATCTGTATAATTTCTTAATCACCAGAATTTGGAAAGAAACCTTCCAATGAATTTCTCCTTCTGAAGTAAGCCTCTTACATTAGAGTTCATAAGACAAGGCACATTCCTTCCTTTCTTAATTACTCACTTCGTCTTTTTTGCTACATTTCCAGTCACCACTGCAAAGGAAACGGGACACTTCAGACAGAAATCTCCTTGATTAGACAACCATGTTTCATTCTGTGCATTACACTCTTCATGATGTGCATTATTTTATTACAAGAGAATAAAGAGCCTTACACATAAAAAGATCTTATTTCAATTCTCAGCTTTAGTAATGTTTGAAGCCTGTCATGAAAACAGTGTCACCTGAAGAGAAATCAACTTATCAGCTTACACGGTGGTGAGAGAGGTGCCCCTAGCCATTACTTAGTGCTTTAGGAAACCATACAAAGTTGCTTTTAACTTTTTATTTTGTATCTAATTCACTATCTGGAAACAATACACTTTATTACATTTTCCACAATATTTTTAAGATAATGTAATGAGAAATATGACATAGAGGGGGATAATTGGGTGGGATAACAACGAAGCTTGTGCACTAAAAGGAATACACTAAATTTCACATAATTAAAGAGCTACAGCTTGATGAACTAAATACAGAAGTTGTAATCATGTACTTAAACTTTTTTTTTTTATGAGTACTGTGAATAAATTTATTTTACTATAATATTTACTTGGTGGAGATTTAGAATCTTGCCTTTAAGAACTCTGACTCAAAATAGCTAGTTTCAGTTTATAAATTTCCCCATGCAATTCAGGTATTTTTGCTTCAGTGTTCTGTCTTAAAAAACAAACAAACACACAACAAAAGTCCCACAAAACAAATAAACTAAACAAAACCCCCACAACAAATAGTACTGACATTTACTTTCAATTAGTGCAATTTCATTAAACACTAAGTGTTTTGAGTCTGTGCATTATGTTAAATGTCTAATACAATGGGGACTGATTTTGGTTATGCATAGTCATGAGATTTGGCACACCACAGTACTCCAGTGGAAAAGTAATTCAGCTGAAGTCATAAAACATAAAGAGAGGATGTACTTAAATTCTAAAACATATATTTGATGATTGTTGTACAAATGGAATGATAACAAAAAACTTTTAGTCCTCGTACAAAAGGTTAGATTTTTTTTTTAATCTTTGTCAGCAACTGCAGGCAACCTTTTCATAGAAAGATACTGACTGACAGTTTGTGAGAAATTATTGAATGTGCTTCTTTCTTCAAGGCAAAAAGACTGTCACATCTAAACATGTCATGATTGACAGAAGTTTGTCTAGTTTATTACAATCTTATAATCCCAGACATCAAAGAGTCCACACCACTACCAGGAAATCTGTTTGTTTTTTTATAAAATATAATAAAATTTATTTCCTGTGATAATATTTTCTTGATATAATATGTTTCCTAAAATGATAGTGATGTTTTTACCTGGAATTTCTTCAGACAATCCACGTGTTTCTTGATTGTTCTGGACAATACAGTAGAGCTGAGGCTCTACCTAAACAGATCTGAGAATAGGAATTCTTTTTTTGCGGGCTATGTATCTGTTCATCTACTCCTATGATTAAATTTTAGTAGCAGTACGGAATACTTGATTCATATTTTATTTGCTTTGTACTAAGTGCAACACTTCTGCAGAATGCTATCTAGACATTTGATCCTACTTGACATCTCTGCTGATTATTGTTGTGACAGGATAGCAAGTTGCACTACTCCATATTCATTTTTCAGAGGTGTTTTATTTTTCTCGAGATTATTGTGCACTTTAATTCTCTCCTGTAACATAAGGGCGAATCATTTTAGACTCTTTTCATTTTGTTTTTTTTAAGAAGCATATGCTTTACTTCATTATTTAGTCCTTATTGACTAAAATGACAGTACCGGGTGCAAAAGAAACATATGAAGAGTTCCTACTGATACAACTACTGTTCCTAATTTTGCATGACAAGGCTTTCCTCTTCAATCCCTTTTATAGCAGTTTTCATAAGTTCCATTTACATCTCCGATGAACAGTGTACAGAAGCATTCACTTTCATCTAAATTTCTATCTTCTCAAAGACTATTACTTTTCAAACAAAAGTCATTAATCTTCTAAATTAAAATACCAGAGTCAAGATACGCAAAAACTTAATTCAGGAGGATTAATTATCATCAAATATGTTGGTGAAGGCATTGTTATTAACAAACAATTATTAACTGAAGCTTTTGCTATTAAAAAAACAACTTCTGAGATGTGACAGTAGTTTGAAGTCCTTATGTCTATCAACAGAAGACTAAAAATATTTTAAAAGTTGTTTCCACTGACTGAAAATATTGAGTAGTTTATTCCATAATGTTTACTTTCCCTTCTTTCTCCTCTGTCCTTCCTTATTTTCAACCTCTCATATATTTTGGAGTTGTGCTTACTATTGCTCCTTTGAAGGGGGCGTGGTATTTCTTTTGGGGTATTTTTGCTCTGAACTTCAGATAATTGATGTAAAAAGTAGGTTATCTTTGTGGATAAGTTAATAGTAAAAATTATGATGAAACAACTAACAGAAGAGAACTCAATAAATAAACAGAGAATAAACAGACCCACCAGACATTGCACACAGAAGGTTTGCATTTAGCATGATGATTAACATTATAAAACTCTATAATATGAATAGTTTTATAAAATTAATCTTTTGGACATTCATAAACTACCATAATTTGATTGCATTAATAAAAATATAGCAATGCATGTGGAGATTAGTAGTGGACAGATGTACACTAACATTATAGATTCCAGTTTGTAAGTAGAAAAATAACAAGGAGTGTGGGAAAAAAAAGCGGTGAACAGATCAGCCTGAAGTCTTGGACTGGTGATGCACCTGACTGGTCTGGAACATGAAAAGAACTTACATCTCTGTAGGCAATCAGAAGTCTATCTGAGAACTGAAAGTTGAGTATCTGAAAAGCCACATATTCCTGCAAATACAGATGCAGTGGTTTTTATCATGTTTTCTCCATACTCGCTGAAGATAAAACAACTTCTATGCTCTGAAAGAACCTACTCACAGCTAGAATATAAAATAATCTGGGAAAGCATCGTTTCAACAAAATCACATAGCACAACAAAACTACACATGAGGTATGCATCCTGTACTTTTTTCTCCTTGCATATTTCTATACTCTATTTTTAGGTATGGATCACCTACAGCTTTGAAGAATCTCTAGAAAGAATTAGGAGCCCAAACAGGGTTCAATCCTAGGACTGTATTCAGCAAAGATAGTGTGTATGATTATATTCATTCAGATTCAAGCATCTTTTGGGATTTTTTATTTGATTTGGTTTTGTTTTCCTCCATGAGTTTTGCACAAAGCAAACCTACATAGCAGCAAAAAGATACCAAGGTCAAACCAATGCTGTTTTTTCCATGTGGTTAGAGTGGGAGGAAGGATGAAAACAGATGACAGGAAAATACAAATGTTACAAAAGGTTGAATATTTTAATGTTGATGAAACATAGTAAAACAGAAGACTTGACTGATATAGTTAAAAAAAGAATGAATGGCAGATAATGCGTTCCATGGAATTACACCCAGCTATTTATTACAGAATAAGAAAATCATTGCCTATTAAATTCAGCAAATCAATTCCATGTGATAAAGATTGCTGGTTTAGATTCAATAAATAGTTTTTAAGTTTTGAAAAAGACATTTCCATCTTTCAAATACATTTTGATATAATGGCAAACACTAAAATATAAAATCTCTTATTTTCAGTTTTACATAATTGTACATGTTTTATTTCTAACATTCCATTTTAATATAATAAGTTGAAGTCCAAACTTTGAATGCTCACCACATTGAACCAAGTCTTAATTCTCTATGTCTATTTCTGTTGGCTCATTTCTGAGAATTAAATAATGATCATTTATTTTCCATTTTATCTCATTAATTAAAGTAAATATTTTTCATGGGTCAAGTGGAACAGATGAAATTTCACATGAAGTAGTGAAAATGGAAAACAAGAGACAAGATGTGCCTGTATAAGTGAAAGAACGGATTCAGGATCCTAATTGGTAGGAAAGGTCTATGCAACAGCCAAAATGTGGCAGGGAGATATGCAGCAAAGGCCTGAAGAGTGAAGAAATAGGAGGTATGATTACAAAAGTGGTTTGGAAAACCAGGCTATTCATGACAATCACCTCTGATACCTTGAATATATATCTTTATGACTACAGAATGGTAACACTGGTCTAAACTAACAGTAATCCTCAGCATTGTCAATACAAACATTCAAGACTTCAGCTGGAAATAAGAGATAAGGAAAGAACAATGTGACATAAACTTGAACCATGCATTGAAGCTTCCAGGTAAATTTTAACATGAGCTTTGGAGAAACGTACTTTATTAAGCAGAAAAATGTTTTCACTTATTATTTTATAATAAATTAAAAGAGTACTTTTAAAGTGTAAATGATGATAATGTTTAACTTGTTATCCCATTTAAAATTAACATTTTCAAAAATTCTGAAATAAAAGATTTAAAATACTAACGGAAAAACATCTAAAGAAAATTATAAGCTTTACTAAAACTCTTTTCCAAAAATCATAATATTTTAGTATTTTGGACCTGTGTTTGTCTTAAATTATTGGTAAGTTATGACTTTTTGAAATAAAAATCAGAAATTTTAGATACTGCTGAAATTAAATGTTTGGTAAAGTTAAGGTTTGGGGATTTGGGGAATCTTTTTTTTTCTTTTTTTTTACTAGGGATGATTACACAGTTACTTATCTTTCTGCAGAAGTTGCAGCAGTTCTTAACTTTTTACAGGATAAATTTCCTTTCTGAAACTTTAATAACATCTAGTTCTTTCCCTAGTGTAAATAGTTTACTTTAGGTCATCAATTCTGTATTCTAAAAAATTGTTTTAATAACACCAGAAAATTTGTATGCTAGAAAATTCCGCCAAAACATCATAGCATAACATTTAAGGAGCGGTTTTCACCTAAAAAATGTAAGCTTGAGATATAAAAAGAAAGAGCAAACTTTTAAACTGATTCCAACAGGTTATTAAAAAAATGTGTCACAAGGATAAGAAGTAGCTGCTAGAAAGAAATGATCATGTGTTAAGAGCATATTTATATGTATCAGCACCATTCTTATGATTTTAACAGATTCTAACAATACGCTCTGATTTTTTTTCATGTACAATATTTAAGTGAGTTTCACTGCTCACAAAAATGGTATAAAGGAATCAATTCTAATTTATTTATTAATAACTATATAAATTATATAAACATAAGCATTTTTAATATATGTAAATCTTATGATGTTTATATACAGAGAGAAATGCAGATGATACATATTCATTTGTATAGACTTACGTATGTCCCTACTATTATCATTCCAGAAATGGTTTCATAGAGAAAAATAATTGTATTCAAGCCAACAGTATTTCTGCAGACTTATCTATAAAGATTCACCATCAACTGGATTTTCCAGATGGCTGTTCTCTGTACTTGCTTCCATTTTGACTATGAAAAGGTTGAAATGCATTTCCCTTTTGTGATGTTCTTTGATGTTACCCATAAGAGGTCCATAGTTTTAGAGGTGTTTTACTGATTCAGTCGCTCTCTGTGCAACTGATATTTTCACTGCCAAATCTTTTCTTGATTTTAAAGTTTTTTGAAATATTTGTGTAAAACACCACAACTTAGTCCAGAGGAAAAAAGAATGGATGGTTCTGTCAATGTTGAAAGTACACGGGTAACAACAACCAAAAAACTGGTCAAGTCCTTTGCTTTCTAGTGTGCTTAATGGGCTGATGTTTTCTAGCAGCATCCATACTTTTATTGAGATGAGTGATATGCTTTTTACTAACACTGTGAATATATAATAGATTAAATTAATTCTATCCTTTTATTCTGTCTTTTTAGAACAGTTTGAATTTGCAATGTAGACTTCAAATGATGTTCTTTTTATCAAATTTAATTGAACATTAAACATTTAAATTGAACATTCGAACCTGAACTAGCCACTTTAGACTACTGTTACACTCAATGAAGAGAAATACGGACATCTGAAAGATAATTCACCTTATTCAAATATGTGCATCTAAGAAAGAGAGGAGAAGAGACAAGATAAATCCCCATCACGGACTGAACGAGTTACTCAAACTAAAGTGTCTGGCTGACCCGTTAAACATAGCAAATAGTACCATCAACTTGGCAGCCGGTGATGCAACAAGTCAGACAACAAAGTAAAATGGGGAGCTGAGGAAAAAACATAGGAATGGGAATTCTATTAGGATTTTATTAAAATTGAGAAAGGAGATAAGGGAAGGTTTAAATGATACTGAAATTCAAAGATTACAAAATAGGCAGAAACAGAAGAATGAGAGGTTCAAGAAGCTGTTAATGAACTAGGGGAAATGTGACTTTATTTTTGAAAGTATCTAGACAAGATACAGGCAAGGCTGGACAGAAAGTAACCTGGTAAGTAAATCAACGAGGCAGATGGTAAGAGAAGTTGGTAAAACCAAGTAATGCTTTCTGGGTAAGGAATCTAGGATTTGAGGAAGGCAGTTGGGAATCTTTTGAGACTGTGGAAAAAAGGAAAAAAGGCTAGAATAAGATCCAGGAGAATACATATTCAAAACAAAAAGAATGTAAAGAGGATGCAACAAAAGAAAGTAAGCTTCGGAGCACTAAGAAGAAAGTTACATGAATCTTTGCTTGTCACTAGAATCCCAAATGCAGTGGAAGACTCTGAAGACTTGCCGTTTCTTCAGCTGTTGAATTCCTCAATCTGTCTGCAGAGAGAGTCCACCATCACCGTTGTAATTACCCACATAAAAATTAATAACTTTCTTTTGATGTCAGTTCACGTGACAGTGGGATAGACAGCGAATCCTCAAGTTTCCGTTCTGCGTTTAAGTGGTGGACAAAAGAAATGACAGCACATGAAGTGACTTGTGTGTTCTTCTACTTCTTTTGTCAAAAACCAAACCAAAACAAACAGCCAAACTTTAGAAATGCTGTTCTACAAGTAGCAAAGCCAGATTTTAAAGTTAGGAAATTCTAGACCTAGATTTTCCTTGTAACTTATTTAATTCCATAGACATATATATAGTTGTCAGCTATGTGATCTTGCACTATTTTTATCGCCTGATTCTTCTGCATCCCATTCACAGAGCATAGATCCTCTGAGAATGAATAAGAGCTTTGGAGGAGAAAGGCCTGTGGCCTGTGTTGTGTAGGAACCCTGACTCTCTTGTTGTGAAAGTTAAAAGCATAAATACAAAAGCATAAAAGTTATATAACCATTTTTAGAAGTTTCATAATTGAGTTGAAAAACTGGCTCATGATATAAACAAATTTATTTTTCTCTTCTGATTCCATAACCTAGAAATGCTGAATTGTGTGATCTATATTCCACCCTAAGCATTAAATTACCTTCTTAACAAAGCAGTCTATATGAGATAGCATAAAAACATACACGGCTATTTATTTGACTTCTTTAGTATCTAATTTTAGGATCTGGTTATCACAGCAGAAGCTATGGTTCAAATGTGGATAGCACCTCAAAAAGGCCACAGCCATGATCAGCTGTGCAAATATCTGAAGGTGTGAGAGCTCACAGGATAGACTACGACATAGGAAGGTACCTCGATTCTCCTCTTTTTGTAAGCTCAGGTATCAAGATGAAAGCTGTAAACAGAAAACTCCATTTACTTAGAAACCACAGACCAGAATCCTGTCATGAGACTAGATACACTTACAACAGTACACAAAGTACTTAAGTAGCAAATTTTTATGACAATTTTATCTACATTTTCTAAAATGGTCAAAATATTTTCTCAATAAATTAGAAAGCTGCATTGAGACTGTTGCTCATCCGGACAGGTTCCAAATTCATAACTTTCTATAGATGCATGCCAACCACAAGGTTGTAGGTTGTTAGGAGAAAAGGAAGAAGACTTGGAAGTGGGAGAGACTAATGGGCAAAGGAATCAAAATGCAGGATTTGTGGGCTCAGAACAGAAAAATACAAAAGAAATGCTTATACAGAAGCTTTGATCCTATAGTTCAATCATGCACATTTTTATGTTCCTGATTCTGCACTGGTCATAATGATTTAATTTAAATAAAAAGTTTTGACCACGGAGACTTGCAAAGTAAATTTCTCAGTTAATGTTTGAGTTAGAAAATCATTCCCTCATTTATTAACCTTTCGGATTACCATTAATACTGAATTTTTCACTTCCCATTGACAAGCTTTCCTCTACTTTTTCTAGTGATTCAACATTTGAGCATGAAACTGCTGTGTGAGGAAGGCACAGTACTCAGTCCTCTCACTTCTTGCTTTACAGTACACTATTAGTATCTAATGGTGGGAGGATTTGACATTTTCTTTCAGAAGCTCTATTTTCAAATTATTGTATGTTTTATGAAAGACTTCTGCATTGTCAGTGCTTGCTTTATGTGGGTTAGGCATATCTGGCATATCCTTCTTGGAGCTGTCTCTTAAACAAAATGTTAATTGAATCCCATGTTCTCCACTCCTCTTGCACACAACCAGAGGACTCTGGGGCTGGTTTGCAGATGGGCTCATCATTTATGAGTGCAACTGAGAACAGAGGAACTAGTGGGAGAAAAGTGCTATATGCTCTGAAACCAATCAATTCAATGTTGTTTTTCTTTTCTCTCTCTTTCTGGTTTCGCCCTCCACTGTAAAATAGGGCTGTTGTAAAAATAAACCTGTTACTAGTTTGTGAGGCATGTACTGAGTGTAGTGGTGAACAGTGCTGAGGGCTCATGAGGAATTACATCTCCATAGGATTTGAACAGTGCAAAGAAAGCAAAACATGCTACCATCCACTCAGGAAGGAGGGATTAAAACAGTAACTCTTTGCCTATTAAGTGAATCCCATTCATGGTGAGGGTTGATTAACATGTCACCTGAAAAGAGCTGGCGTGATCATGTAAAATCTCCATTGTAAACTGCGAGGATCTGATGGATGTATCGCAAATCTTTGTACTGGTATTTTCCAAGCATTTTGTGGCTGATTTGTAAATCTTAATTATAAATTCACATTATAGATTTTTTTCCTAACAGTTTTGTCTTAGGAAATGAAGATCAAAAAAAAAGCTTTAAATATCCACTGCACCTATTGACAATTTTGTCATGCTAGCTCTAAACCAATTTGATATGCATGTTTCCAAGCAATTCCAAGCAAACAGTGTTCTAACGCTAGCTGTTAACCATAAAACACCTTTTTTCTTTTTACAGATACAACATGGAAAATAGAACAATTAAGTAAGTACATTAAAACATTCCCTGTCTAACCCTTCAGCCTTCTTAATGCCAGTAGGACTATACACATAGACTTACTTACGAATAGATGTACTGTACAATTGACAGGACAGGATGTTCTTTAGAAACATGCAAAAAACCCAAAGAAGTAAAGTAGAATGCTATTATTCCACAATATCTAGCAGAACACTAAAATTCAAATTAAGAATTTGAGATCATCCAGCTTAGTGTTTAGCTTAGATGTGGAAACAGCAACTAAAACTCCACTGAAAAACAAACCCAGCTGAGCTGAAAAAGGATACTAGTACAAAATTCATGTCTCAAGCTGAGGAGACCAGCAGGGGAAAAAAAAAATAAAAAGAAACTAACAAACAAACAAAAAACCCAAACAAGAACCCACCGAAAACTCTTTGGGAGATACAAGGATCCCAAGTAGACACTAAGAATAAAAAACAAAAAGTAATTTTCACTTGTACATATATGTCAATAGCAGACATAACAAAAAAAAATTAGAAATCCCAAGCATAAAACCAAAGCCAACTTGTCAAACTGCTCCTCACGTTATGTCCTACCACTGGGTTTCGAGCTAATACTGCCCAGAGACCTCCTGTTCACAACATTTGAAATAATGTCGACACAGTCTATACTGGAACATATTCAAATATTGAATTCTCACCACTTTCACATAACAAAAATATTGTTTTCCATACAGTCCTCAAATATTAAAGCAGTTGTTAAATATGGGCAGGACTAACACTATGGAAATTCAGAAGTTATCACTTTCTGTACCAAAAATCCAGGTATATGCCTAAAGGCTTGGTCAAAGTCCCACATACTGATCTGTTTATGTATTTGATAGTATCTGCCATTCTGGACTGGAGAGTAGTTTACATATCCTACAGTCACAGTGAAGTAAAGAAGTTGGCACCATTTATAAGACTTATCTCAACAGAATGAGTGAGACAGAAACTTCCAGGGCATTGGAAGACCTGGATTGCAGAACTTTCAAGCACAGAACTGCCATTTTTGCAGCACTTGACCACCTCTTGTCATAACATACAAAGTTCATAGAGGCAAATGAAAGGTTCTTTGATGAGAAACAGAAAGGGCAGTCTTAGACTCTATCTTAAATGTTTTCATACCTCAAAAGGTGGCATTTTCATTAATAATAAAATCATCTCTCCTGACACAGTTTTAAATCTGAACAAATTTAAGCATATTCCTTCAACAGGACTACAAGTTACAGGTGACTAGATGTGTTGTTTCAGTAGCAATGAATGAAGAACATGGAATAAATGGATTATAAAAATCAAGATACATAATGTCAGAGTACATAAATTCTAGCAAGTTGACTCTCATGTGCAAATCAAGGAGTGCCATTAAAACTCAGTAAGTTTCTGTTAGTATGCAGATCTTTACAGAGTCTTAGGTCAGTGACACACCTAAATGAAAAGTCTATATAATGAAACTATATTTGTACTAGTTTTTAACCTCTCTCCCTCACTCTTCAAAAACCTTGAAGAGATCATTTTAGGGTTGGTGTTTTACCTGTCTTTGTAGTGTATCTGATAACAATTCAAACTGAATCCTAGGATAAGCACCTTCTTGTTGCTCCGAACAACTTCCAATGTTCATAAAAACTTCAGTATTGCTTTTTCTTTACAAATGTACTCTGTCACTTATCAGCTATTCCATGTGTTTAAATTATGTAGTTCCTACTAAATGAACTATGCTAACTGACAAAACAATAAGAGATTCAGGGAGAGAATATATGCTTTAGGGCTCTCTGAAAAGGTGCAACATACTCAGTTACACACACATATGTTTATCTCCAGCTGTACTAATCCAAACATACACACAGTACTGTCCCTTCATCTAATATTTAATACTATATCTTTTACTTTCAATATGAAAAAAAACCAAATCATTCCTTTTATTTCTTTTCATGTTTAGAAACTGAACTGTACATTTCTCTCCGTAGGCAAAAAAAAAAAAAAAAAAAAACGGGAAATGAAAATGAAGTAATCTTAACCATGGGGAGGCGGGGGCAAGCAGAGTTAAAGCAATGAATCATTATCCCTTAGGATTATCTGTATCACAGTTTTTCTGAAAGCTCTCTGTTAACTACATTTCCTTCTTCAAATGATTTTAATTTCTGTTTCAGCTGGGGGCAAGGAGGGCAGGGATTGAGAAAGAAAAGCAATTCAACATTAACACATTTGTACGAAACGCAAGAATCTGGATGTGTCTTGCTTGTTCTTACATCCTCTCAGGTGTCACTCGATTCATGACTCGGAAAATTCTTATAATTCTTATTTTTCCCTGAGGTAGGGTGTAACAGGGTTTAGTCACCGAGTTTCAGGAAATAGGACGCTTTTACTTTTGAGCTGTCACCTGTCATCCCACTAGCCAGAACAACACCACCTCCCGCCAGCGTTTTAATAAACTTCTGAGAAAGTTGGGTAGTGACGATCCCCAGCGCGGAGCGCCGGCTTTGACAGGCGCCTGCTCTGGGGCCAGCCCCGCGGGCAGGGGCAGCCCAGGAGCGGGGGGCGGAGGTGGGGACAGGGACAGGTCAGGGACAGGGGCACGTCAGGAGCAGCCACAGGCCAAGAGACGGAGCAAGGCCAGGGAAAGGCCAAGGGCAGAATCCCTGACCCGCGGCACCTTGACCATGAGGCTGGCCGGTCTTTCCCGGGGCACTCGGGCAGCTCCCCGGCCGCCCTTCTCTCTGCCTCCAAACCCTGCCAGTTCAAACGGAGGAATCCTCCCGCCCCGAGACCCTCACCCTGCAGCAACACCGCCGGCACACTGGCCCGTCTGCACCCACCCCGCCACTGTCCTCCGGGGCCGCAGAGCCCCGCGATGACCGCCGCGGACCCGCCCGCGCAGGTGGCGGCGGAGCAGCCGCGCTCCCCTACCTGTGCCCGCCTCCGTCACCTGTTGCCCGGCTGCCTCCATCGGCGCAGCCCCCCGGCGCCTCCTCCCGCTCCGGCGGCGCCAGGGGCTTCTCGGGCTCGCGGGCCACCTCCATCCCGCCNGGAATGGGAGAAAGGGAGAAGGAGAGATGCCCAGAGCTGGCGAGAACCGCACGGTGATCAGTGGAAAGGGGAGGAGAGAGAGGCAGAAATGAGAGACACCTCTCAGGGGAGACGGACACTTGCGAGGGAAGAGGGGGCGAGGGAGGCTGCGACGACGCGCTAATCTGANCCTCCTCCTCCTCCTCCAGGGACTCCACGTAGAAGACGGTGCGGGGTGGCGGCGGTCCCGGGCCGTGCCCCGTGGCCGGCCGGCCGCCGGCGGGCAGCAGTGTCCCGTTGGGCGGGCTGGCCGTGGTGGCCGCCGAGGAGGAGGCGGAGGAGGCGGATTTCTTCCAGAAGACGCCGTTGCCTCTCTCCTGGCTCTTCAGCAGGCGGCTCTGGCTCGGTCCCCAGTGCTCGAAGCTGCTGTCGGGCGGCAGGCAGCCTCCCCCCGCCGGGCCGCCCGCCGGCGAGGGGTGGCTGAACAGTTTCCAGCGGAGGCGCAGGATGTGCTTCACGTCGAAGTCTTTCCTGCCGGAGCCGGACATGGTGCCGCGGCGGGCGGGGGACGGGCGCNCGGGGGAGTGAGATACAGCCCGGAGAGGAGCGGCGGCAGCAGCCACAGCGGGAGGCAGGTGGCACTTCCTCAGTCTCTTACAGCTCCGTGACCGAGTGCAGACAGAGAGGAAAAAGTCACCTGGAAGCCTCTCTCCACCTCCCGCCTTCCCATCCCGTTTCTCTGGGGAGTCCCACGCCTGCCGTTATCTAGGATGGCAATGTCTGAGAGCTGGCACAGAACGAAATCGGGGCTCCTTTATATGCACTGTACGTAGGAGGGGGAAAAAAAATCCCGCCCGTGAGGCTGTCAAGGTCCTCAGTATACAATTTTCTGTCTATCTCGGCTCCTCTCACCAATCCGCCCCCTCCCTTGCATGTGACGCAGATGTGCTCTGGGGCCGTCAGTGTGAAGAGACAGAGGGGAAAAAGAGATGCTTCAGGCTTCCTCGTGCGAGTAAGTCGGCAGGTCAGTAACTGCCCCTCACAGCCTCCTCCTGTCTCCAGTGCAGGTCTCCTCACCTTGGTATTTTAGTTCTGAGACAGCTGTATATTACTGGGAGCAAAATAAAGTACAACAACAAATGTATCAGCAGCAGTAAACACAAAAATGTGAATCATAGGAGTACAGACTTAATAGACTGCATGCAGACTGGATGAGGTTACAGGTTAACGATGTATTCTGCAGGCTCCATTCATTAGCCTGTTGGCTCAGTGTTGCTGTACCAGTAGAAAACATTGGCTAGAGGAACAGTGTGTCAAACAGAAATCACACAACACATCTGCTTCTTACCTTTCATACCTGCTCTTAATGCAGTCTGACAGTGCTAAACCCAAGGGAGGCTCCTTTCACGACATAAGAGATCTGCTTAGGAACATCTGCCCACTTGGGAGGGGTGTCACAGAGTACACTGCATTGGGGACATAATTACAGAATTAAAAGCTCTATGGTGAAATGTCGGAGAGGGATATGGCAGCAAAACTGCACATCGTCACCTGCTAGCTCATAACCCCCATGCGTGAAAAGTTGGTGGCAATAAGATGACACACAGAATGCCTGCAATTGACCTGTACCTTACCGAGTAATATTTTAGAAGATTTATCTCTAGGAAAATTATGAAATAGATTGTATTTTCATCCAGTAATCTTTGCATTGGCCAGCTTTACCCATGTACTCATGAGCTCTCAAAACTTTGTTATTCTAACTCTTTGTGAAATCAAGAAATAAGGTTGAAGAAATTATTTCCCTCAAGCTGGAGTGTTTTAACTCCTCATTCATAAAGTATTATAGCTTGAAAATTCCTCCAGGGAAGCACAGAAATCAAACACAAATTAAAAATTTTATTACTGTTACATTTACTTCATGACTGAAGTATATTACTGTTTTGTTTAGTTTATCAGTGAAGTAGTGCTTCTGGACACAAACCAATGTTAGGGTTTGTGTTTAATACTGATAAAGTCTTGGATTTAACAACAAAAGAATTCAAGGCACCAAGTCCTACTTTCAAAGGAAGAAATATTGCCACTGTGCATTTTAAAGATTGATTTATGCCACGACAGCTGGACTGAAAACTCCCTGGTGCCTCAAGTTTGCTCGCAGTATTCAGTGATAAAAAAAGAGACAAAAACCATTCTAAACCAAACAGAAGAGACAGTTCATTTTTATCCGAGAACTGATCTGACTGAGTCTGTGCTGCTTAAGAGAGCTGCAGGAAGAAATGCCTAGAAATCTTCAATTAGAATAGGACAGATGAAACTTCAATAATTTCTGAGAGTCTAGAAATGCATCTCTTATGATGAAATATATGAAATCATCTATAGTGAATACTGGCTACTTAGTGCCTAGTTACATGCTCTAAAAGATGGGGATATCTACATATAAAATAGTTTTAATCAATGTGAATATATAGATGGACAGGTTGCTATCTCTTCTGTGTTTAATACCTCTTAGCTGATTAGGCCAATTCAGATATTCTGATTTGAGGAGAATTGCATCATTTCCTTGCCATGTTATAAACCTTAGTAATTTTAAAATCTGCATTAATATTTGTATTGATAACTTAATGTGAACAATTGATAGGTTAGACGTTCTATCTTTACTTCACCTAAATAAATAAATATAAATGACAGTACATTCCAACAAAGTATATTTTCTAAATATACTTCAGAGGTCACTCAATGAATATATATTATAATATCACCCAAGAAAGTGATTTAGGTTTATTATCACCCGTCACAGTACAAGCTATCAAGAAGTTATAAGGAAAAAAGGTAGAAAATAGTCCAGGTTGTCTGTTATTCATATATTTTTATTTCAGTTATGTCAGTAACTGAAATAAAATCTTGAATTTTTTTTTTTTAAAAACGAAAATCTCAGCTCTTCAATATATCATGTATAGGCATTGACATCCTTCTTAACATTACTTGATTCTTTCATATTTTAGCACATAAATACTTTTTGCAGTAAGAGATGCATTAATTTGGCATGTATGCCTGATTTTCCTACATAAAGATGCATGAACACTTGAGTATCATAAAATGAAATCTGGAAAACCGTCTTGATTATTGTAGTTCATATCACAATCACAGTTATTTTGTCAATGTACAGTAAACAAGAGCTACCCCCAAGAAAAGCTACATTGAAAAAGCGATCATTGTCAGTATTGATAGTTAATAAATTGGTTTCCTGAGCATGAAGTAAAAGAATTAAAAGTTTGGTTTAGTTAGGTTTTCACAGATTCTTATCTTCATGTTTCCCAGTGAATGCTTTTGACATATGCCAGTGAGGCAAAGAACATATTCTAAATTATTGCATGACAAGAACACAAAATGTGTTTGAATTTCAGTTGAAACTTCTGGTACATAAAAAGGTTAACTTAACTCTATAATTTGCCTAGACTTGCTTCTCCATCTAGAAGAAGAAAAAATGGTTCTCTACTGGAGTTCTAGCAACCTTACTCATAGAATTACTCTAATATAATTAGCTTACTAGTCAAATATGCCTTAGTCTACTCATATGGGGTTGACCAAGACATATGAACAGAACTATGAAATTACACTTGTCTTTTAAGTTGTCAAAGGGAAACATTTTGATGTCTTGCAGCCTTCCGTCTGTACCGTATGTGTTCCATAAAGTATAGCCAAACTAATAATGATCACAGGTAAACCTTCCTGTCTGTTAGTTGCACACTGTATATCACATTGTATTTTTGTTTATTAAACAGCATTGCTTAAACTCATCCCCAATGTAGTTTCCCTGGATTATTCATTGCCACTCAAATCTTGAATAACTTTACAGACTTTGCTTGAAAGTATTCATGGCTCTTTTTTCTTTATCTATTAGTCAGGCAAACAGATGAAAGTGGTTAATCTTTATGCTCCTGTTATGAGTCAGATTCCTGACACTTTCCCTTTGTGTTTTTGCCTTTCTAATGCTCTTCAAATGAAATAAATTCACATAGTCATGTCCCTAAGGAAGTCTCATGCTCGTGTTTTGTAGGAAAAATGGCCTAGGGATATATATCCTTTTAATAAATCTTTCAAGTAGTAAAAAGCACTTCCAAAGAGAAGAAACTTGAAGTAGGTATCTAAACAACTCAGATTTTATTAACCCTCTTTTTTTCCTCCTTCCTGTTGCAAAGGTTTGGAGTACTGTTTATTTTTAGGCACATGATTTACATCAAGCTCCTTGCATGTTGTACCCCTGGGAGAACTGGTGGATTAGGACTGAAGTTGACTTGTATTTGCAGTTATTGATTGATAGAACAAGCAACAGAGGAGCCATCATGCCAAGAAACCCCTTAGGGTTAAGAGTGGTCTTAGTCTATGTCAGTCTCTGCATTACATAAAGTCAAATGATACAGCAAGTGAGTCTGAGGATGATGAGCTTATGTGTGTGCTGGGGAATGATAGTTACTAATAAGGGAAGGGATATACCTCTGAGCAAATTAAAAGGATAAGGCGTAATTTTGTTACTGAATTTTATCCTGTCACATATTGTAATCCAGAAGACACTAAATTTTGATGAGAACAAGCGCAACAAAAAAAAAAATGAAGAGACAGCACTGTGCTTTGGGTAAGGATGGTACTAGAATGAATAGTTTTACAACAATTCTCACTTCAGTGTGGGAATTCTCACATGAATGAATGAACATGCACTTCAGCTATAAAGATGCCTATTTTGTGGGTGGTTAATTATACATTCAGAAGCTAGAGGGTGTTAAAAAGATGCTGTGAAACAGAACTGTAGAATACTCAAGCTAAAGAAAGTTGAGAAAGAAATTGATGGGACGGGACAACCATTGAGGGATCAAACTTCAGTGCAGAAAATGTCAGTGTACTAAGTGAATCAAGCAAATAAATAATGCTTTAGAATTATTCTTTAAACTTTTGGTGTGTACAAAGCCTTTGAACAAGTTTTATGATATGTAGATGTATTCTGAGTCTGTTTTGATAAGTAAACTGAGAAACACTGGGAATAGGTAATAGTAGGGGGAAATTAAACTCTTACATTGTTTATAATGTATACACATAATGCTGTGGCATTCCTCTGAGTCAAGTTGTTGAGCTGATTTTCCTCCCATAGTAGTATGCATAGTCATGTTTAAAGTACTACAGATATGCCTACACTTATTTGCTATGATTGTTTTCTAATGGCAAGAAAGGAATAATAAAACCAGACAAAAAGTAAACCAGAGCTGATTCACTTGTCAGTGATTATGTATGTTTTTTTGTAGTGAGTTTTCTACTGAGATTGAACTTCTGAGAATGATTTTGCCTTCAATAAGTTAAAAAGTTAATGGATGTCATTTCTCAAAATTAAAAGTGAGGGCACAGGCCAGGTTTCTGAAAGTGTGGTGACATGACCAACTGCATTTATTTCAGGTGGTAAAAAAATTGCTTCTCCATAGCTGTTCTTTTTGAGTGCTTCCTTAGTAATGCCAGATAAAAAAATTATCTATGAATTACCCCTAGTGGTAACTTGAACAGATACATTTTATTCTGCATTGCAGGAGCCTAGAAGAGCAGTTGCTTATCTTATATAAGCTGGAAGGACAGTAATTTCTTAATCCATTTCATCATGATCACAAGCAGTTGTATAAACACCCCCTAAAGCAGTTTTTAAATGGTCAGAGAATTTCACTTAAGAAATGTAAATGCTACAGGATTTGTCATGGATAAAGATTGACACGTAAACTAAGGCTAGAGAACATGAAATTATGACACCAGTTATTTTCAAAAAGTAGGAAAGTTAAAGAATATTAAGGTTCTTAAATTCCTAAATCATTTTCCACAATTTCTCTGGTTGTAACAGTTTTCAGTTCTCTTGTGAAATACATAGCTTTTACCCACAATTCCCAAGCTGGCTATAAATTACCCTTATTTGAAGAAAGTGTCATGCATTCTCTCCTAAGCTATGGTCACGAGAAACAGCTGAACTCCACCTACTGCAGGTTTGGCAGAGCATACCACTTTCTGCTCCTGTGCCATACTCCACACAATATCCTTAGACCTTAGCATTTGGAGGCCGGTCATCTGTACCATTTGCTGATTCACATAGATGCTGTTACTATATATTTTAAGTGGTAGAATATCTTATGAAAATCACTATGTTGTTTTGTTTTGATCTTAACCTAACACTTTTAGTAGTGTTTCTGTGAATGGTATAGATCTCTGTGGAAATATTGGTGATGCAAAGAAAATAGGGTGTTTTTTCTTTGCTAGAGTCAATAGTAGTTGCTGCCATTTTTCTGTGACTCAGAATCTTCTTAGAACTGGCTTGCTTTCATGTTCTGTTCAAAAAATATGCAGTTTCTTGCTGATCTTTTATTCAATGTTTATTTTTTAATCTGAATTGAAAACTTCCAAATATATGTTGGCAAATCACAGTAATGTAGACACCAATGGTTTGCAAAACAGGCTCTGTAAAAAGGGAATTGCTAGAATTTTACAGCTACACATGTAGTAGTAGATTATATTAGACTTAATTAAATTAAACAGAGCCAATGTAACTGGCATAAGATGGTCAATACTGATAAGGCATCACAGTCTTAAAACGGTTTTGGGTTGCACAAACCAGCATCTTGCACAGTCATTCAGAAGTTAGCATAAGTCAGGGAACATGCTCGGTAGGCACTTTGAATGCAGCCAACATTTTGGAGGATAAGAGCATTTAGCCATATGGAGGTAAATTGTGCCGTGCCATTTGGCCTGGGCCCAGAGGCTGAACAAAGCAGAGAACAAGCACAGGGAGATTTTGTTTACTGTTCTACACATGACCTTATGATGCTTGTATTTCAGCTTACAGGTTCTTTTGAAGTTAAAAAAAAATATGATTTCGGGGGAATTTTGCCACTGGAAACATTTATGAGGTATTTTGTAATGACCCTCTATGAATAGGTTGTTTTACAAGAAAGTTTTGTTGTTTTTTTTTAATAAATCTGACTTATGATTTACTTTGTTGTTTTATTTCATAGGAAAACATAACACACCTAAAAAATTTAATTATAAAAATCAAAATGCTTTGTCTAAGTATGTGAATATTGGGCTGTTTTAAAGAATCCCGTTTGATAAGATTATTTACCTTCTAAATTGCAAACTTTGTCATTTAAGTAGAAAAATAGACAAGTAGAAACTAATAAATATCAACTGCACTACTTTGTGTATATAGACAATTAATTTGAGGAATACATGGATGAATATAATGTAGTTGCTCAGATTAACGTGTAGTAGCAAGTGTAGTCATATCATTTTTGATTAAAGTTTTTGCTATTTCAGAAATAAAATGAAGAGCAAAAATTTACCATCAAACAGCATTATTGTATGCATTTCTAAATTAACATTTTCCTCCTGCAACCTACAATTAGAGTAAAATATTTTGAACCACAGAAGAGCAATTAACTTCTATTAAAGTTAAAAATGAACCTGTATTTTTTTCTTTGCCATTGAAAAATATAAACAAAATTCCATAATTAAGCTGAATCAAGAAAAAATCAAACAGTCTCAAAATTTATTTACATCTCATTCACACAATTACTTAAGCAGCAAATCTTGTTGCTCCTTAAGTGTCTAATACTATGCATTAAAACAACAAAAGTAACATGACAATCATGAATTCTCCTCAATTTTTTTTCAGCTCAGAGTTTCAGTTCCCTTTGGATATAGCTTTCTGTCCCTCCTACTATAAATTCTTGTGAATATACACACTAACAGGAGAAGCATTTCCCTATTTTCCCCATCTCTCATGGTATGTAAGACCCCTATCCTCACAGAGGAATATTCTCTGGCTTGAGTTACTATTTAGCGTCAAAGTTTTAATACCTTATACTTCCTGTATGTTCTGGTCTCAGTAGACAGATTCCCAGACTGAAAACTTGTGTATTTCCAGATTAGGAAATTACTAGCTTTTTCTCCATGATAATTAAACTTTCTAGTTACAGTCGAGGTATTTATTGCTTGTATCAAGTGCCTTGTCATCACATGAGTAAGAGTACTTTAAAATTTTATATTGCATAGTTACAGATTTTTTTTCTGCTGTTTTCAAGAAATGGTGGCTGTTTGGACAACTTCTGACTTCATACTCTTTCTGGGAATCCTAACAATAAAATACAGATGTAGTTATGCTCTTGGAGATCTCTGACTGCCATTTTAATTTTAAAGTAACTGTTAATGACAATGAAATCTTTATTTACAATGCATTTCATTCTTTCGCATCTCATATCACAATCAATGCATGAAAAAGAAGAGAGTAAGAAGTTACAGTATTTTTGCAGGAATTTATTATTTCTTTAAAAGAATTCTTCAGCACTGAGTATAAGGCAATAAAATAAGCTCGTCTGCTTCTCTTGTCCTTCCTTTTGAAAAAAAAAAATGGGGCTTTGTCTACGATTATGTGTACAAATAGTCTTTTGATTGTTTACATTCAGTGTCTGACGAAATTTAAAAACCAAATATTTGAGAATGGGTTTTTTTTTAATCTGCTTTTTCACACTTTCATTTGAACTGAGTGTCCCAAGGTGTATATGTTGGGGTTTTTTTCCCTTGAAAAAAATGCTTTGTGATTCAAATGAGAGTATTGTAATTGTTTGAACAACTTGAGAGGATAGTTTTCCATCCAAATGTCATGACACTTACAGTAATAACTGTTAGCATAACAATTTAAGATCACAAATTGCTTGAAATTTCCTGGTTTTAAGTACATAGTACAAAAGCAGAAAGATTTTATTCTATGGTTATAGACCCTCTAAAAAATGTTTTGCATAAGTATATATCTGAAGCTTCACATAATTATAATTATTTCTGTTTGCAGAATTGTTTTCCTACTGTGTTTCCTCTGATTTTACCTGACAACCTATGCTATATTTTTAATCCCTCGCCCACAGGTTTTTTTAGAGGTAGAATGTTGGGGGGACTTAAAGAATGCATTTGCATTTTTCAAAACACTGTTAAAGAAGAAAATTCCCACAAGATAAGCCACCACATCAGGAATTTGAGATAATCACAGGTGGCAAAACAGGAAGGCCTTAATTCCATGTCTAACAGAGGTGAAGACTTGGAATTAGCACACCATAGTGTGCAGACTATGAGAACTTGAGATAAGACTTATCCAGACAAAAAAAATTTATATGGTCACCTACTGTGGGAAAGGATAGGCATGACACCCCATGTTGTGGGAATAGCATCTCTGCCCTGTGGACTGGAACGTGGGACTTGAACTGTACAAAAGCATTACTTCGAAGAACGACTCTGGGACCCCACCACAGAAGACTGAGGTGAAGAAGGACCAGCGGGATGCTGCAAAAATCTACATGGTGGTGATAACTTTCTACGTAATCTCTCTCTCACTCTCTTTTTCTTCTCCCCTTCTCCCCTCAATTTTCTCCTCAAAGTTGAGTGAATTATAACTGACAGATAGTTTTCTAGTTTTTAAAAAATGTTTTTAATGGAAAGTCTATATTTTTTTTTAATTTATTCCAGTATGTTTTAGCAGTTCCATAAGATTACATATAAATTAAATTTAGATGTAAAATTGAGCCACAACTTTGTTTGTAGCTGTAAGTGTATATATAAGGGCTGAAATATTTTTTGTTAGTTTGTTATAACCTGAGCTTGGCAGTTTGATTGCTGCAGCATATAACTAATAAGAAGGCATAATTAACAAAGAAGGTCAGTAATTAGGATACTGCGATGGCCAGAACATGTATTAACTGTCTAGTAGAAATTATGTGAGCAGTACAAAGTACTGCTACCTAGAAAACCTAAAAAGAGAAGGCTTATTATTTCTGATAATCTAAAAGAAGGGGACCGAGGAAAATACCAAGTAATAGAATCATTATGGTAAACTTTTGGGCAATTTTCTTATTTGCCCCGAATATTCATATGTGCAGTTTGACTATCAGTTTTTAAGTGAAGACAACAGCAATCTTTCATATTCTTTTAAGCTAAAAGTGCATTACTGTCAGCAAACATTCAATTTGCAGTTGTTTTGGAAGATAAACAACTTCAGTTTCTCAAGTCTCTTTGAATTTTAATGTGGTCTCCAAAGCCTAGTCCAAGTCTGAAGTGATCTGCAAATTGAATAGTGCACTCTATTTTCTGTTATAAAATGATAAATGTGTTAAACAATAGTGAAGGAAAGACAAATACATATGTAAACATGCACAACCTTTTTTCTTGTGCTACTGTGTACAATGAATAGCAGTCAAGTACAGTTTTCCAACCGTTTATATTCTTACCTTGCGGCAGATTTTTCTTCACTGTAATTTTCTAGGTCATTTAAGAAAATAGTACTAAACACTATCTGAAATACCTTAATATTTCAAACATACTAATGAGATGAGCTATCTGGTTGAATGAAATTTGTTAGGGCATAATTTACTGGCTAACAATAAACATCTTTTGATATTCCATATTTTTGTACTAATGTATTCTTCCTCATTGGGATCCAGTTTGCCAGGGCAATTTTCCTCATTTTTCTTAAAAAAAAAAAAAAAAAAAAATTGTTTTTGCTTTTTCCTAATATTTTGGAAGATCATTTATTCTCTTTCCTCAGCCATTTTTCTAAATCCCCTGCAGAAAAGTTTATCAAATTGATGAAATTTCATCTGACTTACATCTAAGTAACTTTTTTCCTTATTTTGTCTTAGTGTGATGTCCGTTAATCCATAACCTCCTTAATGAAAGCTGAAGCAGGAGAAGTGTAAACACTTCATCCTTCCCAGCATCAATTATGTTTGGTGCTCCTTAAGTAATGAATCAGCTCTTTCTTGCTTATCCGTTTGCTTCCGATAAGCTGACAGGATGTACTCCCTCCCTTGTCATGGCTATCTTGGCTACTGTTAACTTACTGAAGACAGGAAAATGAATACTAGCCCAGTGACCAAATGGAGAAAGGCTGCTGAAAGCTAGCCATTTTAATGATGGATTAGTCTTGAAGATGACTAGTGACAGATGTGCAAAAAGGAGACAGAAGTTATTTAGCAGTTAAACGTTGCAGACAATCAGGAGTAAACGTCTTTCCCTTGTTCTTTAAATTGGAGAGAAATGGGTGGACTGCTAGGTGGATAAGGAATTGGTTGGAAAGTTGCATTCAGAAAGAAGTGGTCAATGGCTCAGAGTCCCAATGGACATAAGTGACAAGTGGTGTCCCTCAGAAGTGCATACTGGGACCAGTGTTATTTAATACCTTAATCGATGACATAGACTGTGAGATCAGGTTCACCCTCAGCAAATTTGCAGATGACACCAAGCTGAGTGATGCTATTGACACACCTGAAGGTGGGGATGCCATCCAGAGGAACTAGGACAAGCTTGAGAAGCGAGTCCATGGGAATCTCATAAGCTTCAATAAGATCAAGTGCGAGGTGCTGCAGCTGGGTCAGGACAATCCCCAGTATCAACGCAGGCTGGGGAGTGAACTGATGGAGAGCAGCCCTGCTGAGAAGGACTTGGGAGAGGTGCTGGATGAGCGATGAGAAATGAACCAACAATGTACACTTACAGACCAGGAAACTATAGATACCCTGGGCTGCGTCAAAGACAAATCAAGAGAGGTGATTCTGCCTTCTACTCCTCTCTGGTGACACCCAACCTGGAGTGCTGCATCCAGCTCTGTGGTCCCCAGTACAGGAAAGACTTTGACCCATTGGAATGAATCCAGAGGAGAGCCACTAAGATGATTAGAGGGATGGAGCACCTCTCCTACAAGGAAGGGCTGAGAGAACTTAGTTTGTTCAGCCTGGAAAAGACAAGAATTCAGGGTGACCTAGTTGTGGCCTTCCAGTACCAGAACTGAGCCTGCAAGAAAGATGGAGAGAGGCTTTTTACAAGAGCATATAGTGAGAAGACAAGGAGGGAATGAGTTCAAACTGAAATAGGGAAGGTTTAATTAGATATTTGAAAAAAATTCTTTGCTGAGAGGGTGGCGAAGTGCTAGAACAGATTGGCCGGAGTTGTTGTGAACGCTCTATTCTTGGAAGTGTGAGCAACCTGGTGTAATGAAATGTTCCCTGCCCATGGCAGGGGGATTAGAACAAGATAGTCATCCATTCCAACCAAAACCATTCTATGATTCTATGTGAATTTCAGGTTCAATAGTTATCTGAAATGTGTCTTCAGATTAGTAACATTGTTATAATTTATAATTTTTTTTTAAGGAATAGCTCGTCTTCCAGAACAAAAAATTGAAATAAATTTCTCAATGTTAAATATGGGGGTTTTTTGTTAGCGAATATTTGTCTTTGTACTTTTAAAGATACCTGATGCACAAAACACCTAACATTTAATCATAAATTAAATCTCTTTGTTAAGTAGATTGTATGCCATTCTCAAAGGGCTATATATAAACTGGCTTTTATACCTCTTGATATGTATTTAGTAAAGTGCATATCAAAATCAAATTTGAATTTTAGAAATATTTTAAACTTTGATGAACACCACTTATCTCTTGGCAATAGAAAAATATATTCCTTTTAATTGGAAATTTATGGGAAATACTGTCCTGATTAAATTCAAATTAGTATTCATTAACATTTGGCAGTAAACAATTCTTGGAAAATATCCCAATATAGCATTCATTTTTATTAACCTAAATTGTATGGAAAGTAATAATATGTTGTATTTGCCTCATGTTTTCCATCTCAATACAATTGATAAGCAAGGCACTGAAGACACAGAAAAGAAATTTTATAAGCCTGAGTACTGTACCTGCATTAGTTGTGCAGATTCAGTAAGTTTTAAGGTTAAATTAGCTTCTTACATCTACAGTATATATAAAGGTATCATATGGTTGAAAATATGAAAAATCCTGATGACAAGGAAACCTAAAGACAATAGAAATATGAAATAACAGATAAGAAAAGGATTTAACTGAAAGGGTCTTCTACAGGATTTGAGGTAGATCTAGTGGATATGAGTTAGGCATCTTCATGAGAGAGTTTCAGAACTGAAAGCCCAAACATAAGCTTTTGACCAAATTACAGAAGAGTTTTACAAAAGTGTGACTTTTTTTTAAACTGGATCATAAACTGTTTAGGATATTTCTTTTGGTAAGAATACAAGCACAAAACTCAAAACATGATGGAATATGTTGAAAAAAATTGTTGAAATACGTTGAAATATGTTGAATGAAAATATGTTGAAAAGACATTATTTACATTTAAGTCCATGTCTTTTTTTATTCATTTCTGGGTTTTCCCATGTAATATTTTTCTTTCTTTCAAGGAATGTAAGGTAGAGTGTTGCACAAGGCACTTGTGCGAGGAGAAGAATTAATTTGTGAAGCATTGCCTGCTTATGAGTTCCGAAGTTACTGCCACCGTTCCTGCATTCATACATGTCTCCAACAGTTGACTGTAGAGTGCCGTTGAGGCTGTAACTTCCGTGGCATCTTGACAACAGGAGCGACTATTTCAAAGATACTTTTGAAAACTGTCTCTGAATGTCAGAGTTGCTGAAATACAACAGTTTTAATGAATATGACTCATGCCCACTTGGAGAAAGAAACCAGTGACGGACAGCTGAGTGTTTTGTCTACCTATTTAAAATTGAAACCACACCAGGTTATTTATTTTCTTTTTTAAATCTGCCTGCATATTAACTCTTCCTTCTTCATCTCTTAAAATAATTAGTATCCTATAATTTGGTCACATAGTAACCTTTTTTTTCTCTATCCTGTACTGTATGAAATGTGAAATATTTCATGTTTTGATACATTTACTTTTTTATTGAATATACTAAAGTGCTATAGAACAAAATCCTTATTGGAATTCATAATGCTACAAATGGAGGATAAATCTGTGGAAGGTGAGATGGGAACTTTCATTTCTTGAAATCCATATTTACTTGTTTTTAATCAAGAAAAGAAATTATCATTGCTGGGGTAGACTTCTGCTGCTTCCTACTGAAAGTTTATGTTTTTCTTGCTCAGAGTTCATCATGTGTTGCTTCTGTGGAGCAAGAGGTATAAATCTAAGGTAAATGAGGTGAAAATATATTAGTTTAATAAAAAATTATGGAAAACGCATTTTGCACAGAGAGAATGTGATTTAGAGATGGATGGGCAGACAAACTGCACAATTAGGCTCTGCTGAAATTTACTTGATAATAAAGAAGGTTATACATATCTAGTCTTCTTGAAGCAAGGGATTCTATAACATGTAGTACTTGATTCTCAGCTCAATAAATTACTTTTTTTTTGCAGTTTATTCTGAATTTTTTTCAACGTAGGCAGTGGATATTGAAAGTTCTCCATTTGGTCATAAAGGCTCCATAAAAAAAAAGCAAACTGAATAAGGAATTTAACAAATACTTCTGAAAAGAATTTTCTTTCTTCTTACTAGTGTATGTTTTATGCATTTATGTTTTATACATTTTGTTGGTGATACCATTTAAGAGAGTTGCAGCCCAGCAATGTTGTATATGTGTATGAATATATTGCAGGATATTATGGTGAGCAAATCCCATTTAAGTACAATAAATTCAAGATACTAATCCAAGTTCTTCCTCAGGTACAGGAAACAAAGTGTCTCAGATCTCAGGCAAAATTTTCCTAGTAGTTTTATCTATCCTGTGTGTGCACAGTCTTTGTTGTCTACCTTTTGCTTGTTTCACATCTCTATCTTTTTGTAAGTCCAAAAAAGAACCATTCTGGTACTATTAAAAGTACAAATTGTTAATTGTGGTTGGACAAATCCTAAACAATGAATACTAGCAATTAAAAAAAATAATTTAAGAAAACTATTGCTTTGACCTCTCCAAATTAATAAATGTTGATGTCATATTTCCAGTGAATCCCTTTTTCTTATTTCATCTGCAGCTGAAAAATCTGAAATCTGAATTGCATGGGAATGTTTGTATCAAAATTTTATTTTTGTTAGAGGTGGTGGGCAGATGTGGGTGCTGTCAGGAACGAGACCTCATGTGGAGACACTGTAGATTTGGTTTTCCAGGTGTGTCTTTCCTTCAGGGCTGACTCCTGTGTTATGCTCAGAGCAGCAGGCTTTGTCTACAATCCTGATTTAGGCTACAGTGATCAAGTGCAGGACTGCCCAAAAGGTACACCCAGGCAGCACCAATTTCAACATTAGCATACCTTATTACTGCTTTTCCTTTATCTTGACTCTCTTTTTGCCACCTCCCTTTCTATGCCCCAATCTCCTCCTACCTATCTACAAAGACCTCAATTACTTCTTCCCTATTGATCCCTGTTTTGCTGCATCCTTATCCAAATTGGGTATTTCTGTGACCATTCCTTATGTAACCTCAGCCTTGTAGATCATTGCTGACGTGGTTGCCTTGTCACTGCTTGCCTGTGAGAAACTGCCATCCTGAAGATGACAAGTTATCCCTCCAATTAGCTGTGAATTTTGGTCATTTTTTGGATAATTCTGCCTTAGCCACCTCTGCACCCCATGCCATGACTCATGGTGCTCTCTGTAATTTATTTCAGCTTCTCGTACTATTATCTGTCACATCCAGATATTTCCCATGCCGTGCCATGTCCAGCTCAGTTAACTTCATCTCGGGACACGGTTATAGCCAGCAGCATAGTCATGGGCTTGCAGCCCTAACAAGATTCCACCTTTTATGTAAGTTCACAGCTGTTTAAAGCCAATCTTCGTGTCCATGGACACTTAAGTACAGGCTTTTTCTTATACCATTAACACAGGTGACTAAGGGGACTAAAATGCCAAATTGTTATAGCACAGATAGAGATAAGTGCCCACCACTTTTGTGCCTCTCTTTCTAACATACCTGTTGTCAGTTAACTTTTCTAGTAACACCACTAGTAGTATTTGGCATTGAGAGACGTAAATAACTGTTAGAACCATCTGGCTTTGATTCCTTTTCTCAAGCACTCTAGCCTTGCATAAAATTTTACTTGTATGCTAGTATCATATTTATGCATCATCATTATATGCCATGTTTTATTTGTTGCTTGTTTATCAACTTTGACATCATCTTCTCACTGAAAATTATCCATACCGTAAAAACATACTTTAGTATCTCTCTTATTAGAAAAAAAGTAAATTTGCTTCTAGACTTTTAGATTTCATTTAAATGATCCTTAAAAAGTTTGAACAGGGAAAAAATTAGTTACAAAGCTGTGGCTGAGAATTTTGCCATCCACTGTATTTGTGTTTTCTGCATGAAGGTTTGTCATCAAGTAGGAGAATGAAAGATTTTAGCTAATTAAAAACATAGTCTACATTTGTGAACACTGCAAACATAATAAAATATTTCATTATGTTAAAATGTTATTAAGAGCAAACTGTGATTTAAGAAGTTAATTAAAAAATGCACTCAAAGTCAATTCTGCTTTCAGAAGAATTGATTATTCCTTCTGTGTTCTTCGTTTTAACTATAAATAAAATTACCACCAATTGCTGGAGTTTTACTTTGAGAACTTAAAATTATTATCTCTATTTTAGCTGTGTATTACATTTAATTATTTATTTATTGAAGAATAAATGAACGTACCTATTTGTTATTATGATTTTGTACGCTAAACTCCAAAAGGTATTTGTATAATTTCCAAGTGTGGAAATAGCCCATCAGTGGATCGGATTTTCTGTACACATATTGTCTGGAACTTGACCCTTCTCTGAACGTTTCTCACACTTAAAGTCTTTGGGTTTGCTACTAACAAACAGAGCAAATGCAAAGTCTAGTTCCCCTGTACTGTCTCCAGGTCCTTTTTCAGTTGTAGTTTAGGTTCTAAGGCAGATTTTAAAGGATAGTTCTGTGGCCAAAAGACAGCAATTGGTAACAACATAGGACAGAGTAAGCATAGGGTCATGCAAGTCGCGAATGAGCTCCAAACTGCACACACTAAAAATCTATTGTGCTCAGATATCCCCTGTGGTTTTGAAAGCTAAATCTGTGCTTTGCATTATAGTCAATGGTAGGATCTGGCACCATCCAGTTGCCTTACCATTCAAGGTGACATGACAGATATAACACAGTCTCTGTGTCCTTCTCCTTCAAGTTACAGCTGCGTAAGATACCTAAAGACACGTCTTCTACTGACGGTATTTTTTTTGATATTTGACATATTTCATTTACTAGTGCCTATTTGTTTGGAATTTATTTTATGTACGTTTTTAGGTATTTCTCGCTGTAGTGTATTCAAACCCTGTAGAAGTCTGATTTGCCTGTGCATTGTGTTTGTGTGTTTACACAGCATAAATTTGTAAATGCTGTGTTAGCTCTTAACCAAGTGTATTATATGGACAGATAGATATATGATGCCTGAGTCTCAGATGCACTTTAAAGTTAAATGGCACCACAGCCAGTAAGTTCTCTTGTCAGTTCTTCCTTACTTGTAAGTTAATAACCTATTTATTTGGAATTATATAGATGCTAGAAAGAACAACTGGTCAGAAAAGTCAGATAAATTCAATGAAGTTAGTGTCCAGCAGAAATTACTGAAGCACAGACTAACCTCATTAGACTCCCATGTCATATTATTCCTCCTTGATGGAAAGCTACCTGGCTGGATAGAAGTCTAACTTGGTAATGTGCCCTGCAGGGTATCATGTACAGAATCATTTTGGCCAAGTGAAATTGAGAAGTAAAAGTCCTCTATGACTGAAAACCAGTGATGCTACAGAAATGGTCATGTAAATGATGAGATGAAGAATGGTTAAGAAGGGAAATTAAAATCAAACCAAAATAAAAAATAAGGAAATAACACCCCCCCCCCCCCCCCCCAGCCCCCCCGGCATTTGATTGC